>OOFC01042049.1:4712-22942 GCA_900323345.1 Pseudochromis fuscus | reverse complement strand
ATGAAATTTTCAGGGATTGTCCAGATGGGGATAAGGAACAAATGATTAGATTTTGGAAGTGATCCGGATCACCGTCTGGATCCAGGAATTTTTTGAAGGATTCTTTAACATTGGGAGATAGGACCATATGCGACATTTATGCATATGACTCCACCAAAAATGGTCAAGACACTTTGAAAAAAATACAGGACAAGTTTCTAACATGGTCTACAATATACCAAAGATTGATCCGGATAAAGAAATAATTTCAGATAATATGATCCAGAATATGAAAAAATCCATCTTTGAAACTTGCATCATTAAAAAACAAATGAAGCTAGAAACATGCAACAGACATCTTTAAACAGCCACAACGCTGTGGAGCTAATATTGATATAAATAAACACAAGACTAATACTAGTAATATCTTTGGTGGGAGTCACAATATGGAAGGAAATGTTGTGCTTGGTGGAGGTCTATGCTCTCCAAGTGCTTTTCTAGTATTATTCTATATACTAACATACATTATACTGAGTTATAAGTTATAGAGTACCAGACCTGACTGTTAGTGACTTTTTCCTTTGGGAACATGTTAAGAACAAAGTTTATGTTCCTCCAGTGCCTGCGACTCTGGATGCTCTGCAGGAACATCAATGAAGCTCTACACAGATTACACTGAACTTGATCATCACACTGATGTTTGCTGAGCAACAACTGGGACACACATCCAGTGTCTATGATAATACCACATGAAACTTTTTGTATTCACCAGTTTTGCACTAACATTAATTTAATTTTGGATATTCTAACTATTGTAAATCGAGGAGTGTGTTTGAGGTCACTCTGTGTTTATAAATGTAAGAAATAATAGCACAGAGAGTTTTGGTTGCTCAGGCTGCAGGGTGAGTGAGTGAGTGAGTGAGGGAGCTCCTGCTGGACAGTATGAGAGTCCATACTGACTGTGGGCTTCACAGGCTGCAGCTCATGTGACTCACTGTTCAGACAGACTGCCTTCAAATGTAATTACAGACAGTAAAGGGCTTCCTGATGGCTCTGTGGGCTGAGGCACATATATGTGACACTGAGGCTTTGAATCAGCATTTATCACCCACCAGCTCTTTTTTTTTTCTTTGTCAGTTTAGTCGTGAAGTGGGGAAACGGTCGTGGGATCGATCCCAGATGAGAAGTCTGTCAGCTCAGCACAAATGAAACACATATAAACCTTAAATAAAGACCCGTGTCTGCAGAGGGGAGAGGACGGGGGGAGGGATCGCTCTTAATCTGAGGTGGTGTTCGATGGGATTGGACGTGGGAGTCGACAAAGAGACAAAGAGACAAAGATGGAGACCAGGATCGCAGCTGGATGGGCCGAGGAGGTGGAGTCGGTGATGTTATCCTCCAGAGATGCACAGATGTGCGGCGCCGGTCCAGGTTTTTTGGAGGAGGAGGAAGGATCTGAGTGGAAATGAACTCTGAATGACGGGGTCTCATTCATCAGTAGCAGCTGGGACGCAGCACCACGTTACTCATTAGGGTCTTATAACCAGCGACGGCCTCGCAGCTCGCACTCAGAAATAACACCGGCCTGCCACATTTTTCAGTTTACTCTGAACCCTCAGGAAAAGGAGCTGAGTCCATATCTAATATTCTGGCTCCTTCATATCAAACTGAGTCTCATGTGAACTGGCTCGCTGTGAGAGGATGATGACATCATGTGGAAAGCAACGAGAGGGAAGGCAGCTAATTAAAGGTTCTGGATAATTAAATCAGATATACAGAGGGGGGATTAAAGTGATTTCCCCTTCTGATTGATCACTTCAGCGTTAGTGGAAGTTAAATACTGTAGAAGTTGCTGCTGGGAGAAAAACTGGTTTGACGTTGTTTAATATGCATGAAGAGTTCCTGTATCTGCATCTGGATTTATATGAAGATCCAAATGCATAAATCTGCCCAACACATTTATTCTTTTCAGTTATCTGCAATCTGAAAGTAATCAGGAGCCGTGCGTGCTCTTGGACGCAGTCCGCCATATGTATCTCTGAGTAATTGAATTTCAGCTGCAAAATATATCTGTATGTTCTGTCCCTCCCCGGCCTGATGTTGGACGACCACAACAGAAGAAGAAGACTTTTACGAGGAAGTCTTTTCTGTGTGTGCTGTTGCAAACTTGCTGTCCTCACACGACACAGTTGAACTGAGCTGAGGAGCAACCGAGGGCAGTGATCACCAGTGGACAGCTGAGATGCATCTTTGTTTACACCTGTATTCAGCATGTGTCTCCAAACTGTCCTGCTGACCACTTGTGTTCAGATGTTACCACGGCAACATCAGGGCCACACAGTTATCACGTAGCTCACTAGGAGAGCTGCAGCTGGTGTTAGCATCGGTTAGCACAGTTAGCTAAAAGAGAAGAAAACATGTACAGACAGTTCACACTGTTTCAGGTGAGAGGATGAAGCTGTTGATGTAGGAGACTGAACACGGGGACACATCAGGACACATTCACACTACAAAAGACACTCACGTTATTTAAATTTTCTGTTTTTCTTGGATCATAATAATCATTGTTTTCCATCCATTTGTTTTTTGATGACAGCAGAAATCATCTTTCAGGACAGCTTGACTATGGCCCCGTCCACACGGAGACAGGTTTCAGTGTAAATGGCAAAGTGTTTTATCGTTTACGCCTTGCGTCCACATGGAGACAGAGATTTGGCAGCTGAAAGCAATACTTTTTGAAACCGGGTCCCAGAGTGGGAAAGTCTGAAGACGCCACCCGCTGCGTCTCCATGTGGACGGCGAATACGCATTCTCCTGAAACGCTGCCGATGTAGCCCCGCCTCTGACCCTTAAGTCGCCTGCGCAACCCCGACAACAACAGTAAAAATGGCGGAACACGGCGCCGCGTTAGTGCTGCAGCAGCTACTGGGCTTGTTTTGACTTTTACAGCAAAATCTTCTGAAACTACACAACTACCGTGAGCAACAAGTCTGTGTTGTCGTGGGTGTTGGTTTTACCTCGTACGAGTGTAATGCGCATGCTCCGTGTCACACGAGTGTTGTGCTAATGCTCCGTGTCTTCTTCCTTGTTTTGGTGTGTTTCTGTGGCAACGTTACAGCGCCACATGCAGGCCTGGCATATTTTGGACGCATATATAAATATCCGTTTTCGGGGGAGAAGTATTTATTTCATTTCTGTGTGGACAGGCCCTAAAATAACCTCCTAGCACTGGTGTTTAAAGACACATCACTTCCGGTGCTGGTACAAAGATAGAGGTGTGAATCTTCACAGGCCTCGCCATTTATTAACTGTTCTCCTCACATGAGTATGGAGTATTTCTGTTTCTTGAGCCAGGGTTTATACACACTCACAGTAAGGTCATAAAACTTTGAAATATTCCAAGATGGCCGTTTTGCAGTAACAGGTGCATTAGTTTTTGTTCTCCTGACTTATAAATGCAACATTAGCCCGACATTTACTGTTAATTTAATGCAAGAGAGCAACAGAGCAACTCCTTTATCCTCTGTCAACATACTGATGCACGACAACATGCAGCCTCAGGTTTTTGTTCTCCATATTTCTGTATCTTTACTCTTAGTTTTTTTACTGCACTTATGTTTTTTTGTGTCTTTACATGGTACGAAAACTAAAATGTGAAAAAATATGCTAATAATGCAAAATCAAATCTGAAACTGAAAGTTAAATGTTCAACACTGTCTAACACTGAAAGTCCTGTACACACCAGCTCTCATAATGACCTCACTAACTTGTCTTAATTAGCAGGATTCACTGTCAGGGTCTTGGAGGCACGTCCCTGATGTTTTCACATTTCTTCTTTAAACTAAGAAGCAGTAGCTCCATGACTGTAAAGGCTAAAAAATCCACCTTGGATTCACTTGGTGCAGTTTTAAAATGCAATAATCTCTCTGTTCCCATCACAGGGCCAAAAAACATTTTCCATCTTTTAAGAAATAAAAAGAAATCAGAGCCTTCATAATGATGTTATAACAATAAGTCAGGTGCATTAATACAGTTGAATGTGTCCCTCAACAACTGAACTGCAGCTCTCACTCACAACAATGCTGCATTTATTTTGAGTACGAGACAATCCCTCTTTGTAGCTATTGGTAAAATGGTAGCATGTGTCATTGTTATACCAGCGATGGCCCCATACAGCTTCTTCCTATTCTTCTTCTTCTTCTTCTTCTGCTTCTTCTTCTTCTGCTTCTTCTTCTTCTGCTTCATGTTGACCTCTTGCTTGTTTCTATACATCAGCTCCAGAGTGAAGTGGAGAAGCCGTTCCTGAACTTCAGGGAAAACTTCAAGAAGGACATGAAGAGGTTCGACCACCACATCGCCGACCTGCGGAAGCAGCTGGTCGGTCGCTACGCGGCCGTGGAGAAGGTAAACAACCAGAAAACACTCAGAGCACAGAGGCATAAAACACGTCTGATCTCCACCAGAGAGTGTCAACAACATCCACTGAGATGAATTTTACCTAAAGAGACAAAACATTCACAGTTTTCATGTTTGTACCACAGACTGTGTTTGACAGGTGGATGTATTCACTGTGACACCTGTTGATTTGAGGACTCACATTTTGAAGCCAGGAGTTTGGGATTTGAAGATCAAGATATTGGTTGTTTGGAGCCAGAAGTGACCATATTTGGATATGAAGGGAGGAGTGAGGAGGCGGGTCTAACCTTTGAACCTGAGGACACTGTCCAATGTGTATAAGACTTGATTTCAGCACGAGTCTCATTGGAGACTAGAGCTGTCAATCAAACTAACCACACCCCTAACTCCTCCCCTTCTCTCAGTGTAATATCTCCTGAATGATAAATGATTTTTAGATGGACCAGAGTTGACTTTAACTAATGACATGACAAAAAATGTACTGACTGAATATTTCAGGATTGAAAATGAGGATTTTTGAATGAAAGTAAATTGGAGAAAGTTTTTTTTTTAAGCCAGCATCTAGTGGTTGTTGGGAGTATTGCACTTTTTTGTGCTTCCACACTGAGACCTGGAGGCCATTAGTCTGTGGTTTGTACCTACCGCTTCCCTCCTCTTCCAGCTCAGAGATACAGCAGTGGTGTTTTGCTGCCCCCTACTGGTTCTCTATCACTATTTTCTTTGTAAAAACACTTGGCCATTTTAAATAATGGGTTTTTTGGGGGATATTCCCATCCTCTGATCCCATCCTTTGATCTTGCTCAAATGTAATCATTAGATGTTTGGGTAATACCCCATCACTAATATGATCTTAAAATACCATGTTCAGTATTTCAATAGTTTTCCCATAATGCTATTTACCATCAAACAAACAGGTGAACATCAACTTCTTTAGAGGATGTAAATGTGAACAATCCAGGAGCATCTGGCAGCAGGACTTCAGGAGTCGTCTCCCTCCTGATTAAAATTCCACATTTCTTCTTCTATGAGCAGATTCTCCGTCTCAGGAATGTTTCCTGCTTTTTTTTTGGTCTACATACAATAAAAAGAAATTGGCTGAAGCCTGAAGGCAAATCTGTCTCACATCATCTGTCGTCTGAGCGGCGTTTTCTCAGTGAGGGGACAAAACACTCTGAATTTAAAGCAGGACAGTGGTGAGGTCGTGGTTGTGATGAAGCAGCTGTAGCTCTGGTTTCTAGATGAACAGAGGCAGACGGTAACATTATGATAGCTGCTATCACTTTAATTAGGATGGTGTTTGTTTCCAGAAAGCTGCACACTGTGTAAAGAGGAACGTCTGAAACAGATCATGTAGTGAAAGCAGCTGACTTCCTGTCTTATCTCTGACAGGCTCGGAAAGCTCTGGCCGACAGACAGAAAGAGCTGGAGCTCAAGACTCAGCAGCTGGAGATCAAACTCAGCAACAAGATCGAGGAGGACATCAAGAAGGCCCGCAGGAAATCCACACAAGCAGGTCAGAGCCAGGGGTCAGAGGTCAGACCGCTGGGGTCATCGTGGGGTCACAGTGTTTGTTGTTTCAGGTCGGAGACGGCTCTGATCAGTGGGTTTGTTTTTGAAGCTCCCACCCACCCCCACACTGATTCCTGTTACCTGACTTTACTGGTTCAGTAATGATGCTAATGGAGGTCGTTGTTATTGTCTTTAATCTTTGAAGTGTCTCCAGATAAGGAACAATGAAACATTTAATCAGATCCTTTAGCGAGTAAATACATCTATAAAGTCGTGGTAAATGGACTTCACTTACATGGCAACTTTTTAGCTTAGCTTAGGTCTACCAAGTGCTTTACAAGGTTTTGTTGCCTTGTAATTCACACCTTCACACACCAGTGGAAACAAAGCTAGGATGTAAGGCACCAGCTAACATCAAGAGCAACTTAAGGGTCAGTGTCTTGCTCAAGGACACTTTGACATGTGGACAGCCAGAGCCAGGGATTGAACCACCAACCTTATGATTTGTGGACAATTCACTCTACCTGCTGAGCCTCAGCCGCCCACATTCACACAAGACACAAAGTTATTTTTCACCTCTTTTGGGCATCACATTATGGATTTACCGTATTTTCCAGACTATAAGCTGCTACTTTTTTATGACGCTTTGAACTTTAACACCGGTGTGGCTCATGTATCGGCGGCACAAAGCTCGTTGGCTTTTTACAAGCTAGCAAGCTCTGTGCCGCCGACACATTTCGTCACATCAGACCCGGTCAGAGTGGACCACATGAAACTGTTCGAATAAATTCAATAGCAGCTTATAGACAGGTGTGCTCAATAGTCAGGAAAATACGGTAATTAAAAATCATATTCGGGACAATAATGTCGACAGTCTGAGAGAAACTAGTGGAGAGAGACAAGTTTTTATTCATGGACACAGTAGATAGAATAAAAAAAACATTTTAAAATTTACTATTAGTTGTAAAGTGATTTCTGACCTCATGCAAAGGTAAATGAAAGTCATAGATGTGTCACATGAACATGGATTATTGGTGTGTGGAGGTCTGTGCTCTCTGAGTGATTTCTCCTTCAAGCTGATTTCTCCAGTTTCATAAACAGTGACAACAGATAAGTGTGAGGGCTCCACACATGATTTATGGGAGAGGACAGAAGAAACCAGATATGTTGCTGTTTGGTGGATCTGTTACCTGCAGCCCATAGATGTGAAGTATGAGCCTGTTGCACTGTTTCTGTGTAAGAAGTCAGGACGGCTGGTTGGTGTTCAGCAGGTTGTTGTTGGTGTCAGCTCCCACCTACAGTAGCTGGGTTCTGGTTTATGATGAAGGAGAAAGTGGATCTTTTTGGAGAGATGCTGCAGTACACAGTACTAATGTTAGCTTGTAATGTTAGCTAGCTAGCTGTGGTGTTTGGTTGTGTTCAATGGTCCAATCAAACCTTTTGTCCTGCCTGCATATCCTGTTTTTGTTGTAAATATGTTGTGAAGCAGAAGTTAGAGTTTCAGTGCTTGTGAACTTATTGTGACGATTGTTGCTCCTGAGTTAAATTGTTCAGCCTTGTGGCAGGTAACCAGTCTGGGGCATGATGGACCTGGTTCCATCAGGTATGTGGATCTGGAGTTCATCCTCCCTAAAGTTGCAAATATATGGGAATTTTCAAAGTTGGAAACTTTCCATGGGAATTAACAGGAATTTATGGGAATAAAACAGAAATCTACAAAATTGAAGGTTGGCCTTAAAATACTTAAATATAGTTGGGAAGATATGTTGTAGCATAATCTTGGCTAAAACTAGATTTAATGTAAGTAGATTCCTCAATCATTTGAGGCCACGCCCCCTGCATGCACTGTGCACTCCTCCATCACATGCACAGATGATTGGTTAAACCCTGGAGGACACACTTTGAGCCCAAAGCACAAAACTGTTGAAGCCACACAGTTGAGTCTGTTGATTATATAAAGTCAAGTACTTTTTTTTTTTTATAATATTATGGGGTGAATATATTTGATCTATAATGGTATTACTGTTTAACTTGCAAAAATTAAATAAAAATGTATTTGTACAGTAGCTAGCTAGCTGATAAGTTAGGTGCTAAATGTGAGCTATTTTTCATTTCATTGACCATTTAAGAGGCTTTAGCTTATTACAGCTCCCTCAGATGTGATGCTGTTTCTTCTGACTCCTGAAGATGATTTTCTGTAACCGTACAAGGATTTATACATCAATTGTAAAATATTTTGAGGACAATCCCAGTTGTTTAGCAACTATATTTCTGTTCAAGACATTGCATGAGTATTTTTAGAAGCTTTTTGTTTTTTGTATATGATACAGTTTGCTTCAATTACCCCCAATTTCCAGTTAATTCCCATAAATTCCCAATAATTCCAATAGAAAGTTTCCAATTTGGAATACTTCCAAAATTCCCAACTTAACTTACTATAGAATGTTTTCGGACATTTACCACAAATTGTCCACCCCTTTGCAACCCTAGTCCTCCCCAGCAGGTCTCCTATCAGAGATCATCTGACTGAGATCGGATCAGACTCCACCAACAGTGTGACACATGCAGGGCTCTAAATTAAAACCTGCACAATAATGAAAATAACTGATAATATTCTGATAAGCTGCTGCTGTGTTTGTGTTCATATTATTTCAAAAAATTAATTACCTTCTAGTTTTAAATCAAGACCTTTGGAGTGTTTATAGCTACTGGAGAACAAGGTGATCTGAAGTCAGCAGGCTGTTATTTTCAGTGTGTAAATACATATTCAGTCAACATTTCATATCTTCTGCTGCTGCTGTGTATATATTTATTTTCGCTCTGTGTGCTGAGGATCTTTGGCACAGAAACTTCTGTGATGATGAATTACGTTCTGTCTGGTTCCTGAGTTTGCAGCCAAAGGTTGGAACAGATACAGGTTCAGACAGAGTTTAGATAAAGGAACAGTTTACTGGACACAAAGTCACAAAATAATTTATGGATGTTATGCAGGTTCTAAAGAGAGATACATCATTTTTTATCATAATGCTACAGACTGAATGTAAAAGATGGACGAAGCAGGTGGGGCTGAAAGGAGAAGTGCAAAAAAGTGCATTACCTCTGATGGCCACTAGCTGCTGGCTCCAAAAACTCTGCCTCCAATTGACTTCAGTTCATTTTCAATCCTGAAATACTCAGACCGGCCATCACATTATTGTATTTTTTAGTGTGACCCTATTTGGATGAGTGGGAGGAGCAGGGAGGGGGTGGATCTGACTGCAGTTAACCAATCAAAGCACAGTCTCAGTATGTACCTCTCTGTAAGTAGTTATAAGTTTGTGGACATTAAATCCTCCCCCGGTGTTGCCTCCTCCTTCCTCAGAGCGGCCACTCGAGATCAGCTGTGAGCCGATCTGCTGTGTTTGTGTTTTTACATGAGTCAGGAGCTTGATCAGCACTGGGAGCCAGACTGGGAGTTTCTCTTTATTTTGAAGTGAGGACGGGAGTGGAGGGAAGAAGGTGGTTAGAAAGTCTCTGTGCTCCAATAGTGTTCACAGCAGACTGACACTGAGGCGTGGGCGCAGACATCACAGTAATAATCTGACTGCACAGAATATCATCCCACAGTCACTTCATCATCACAGGGATTATACATGTGGAGGGAGGGTCTCTCAGCAATTCTCCAGCTGATGTACAATAATTACTTGGCTATATTGCAATGAGGTGTTTAGTGGTCCAATAAGAAGAAAATATTTGTTGTGTTGTCTTCTGGAGGACTGTTTGAAAATAATTATTTCAGTTTACAGTAGATTTCAATGCTGGAAATGACAAAAATTGATTCTACTTCTACATTTTTCTTATATTTCCCAAACATTGCCTGCTTACTTTTCCAAATCTTGAGGGACATATATACATGGTAGTGAATTAGGACCAGTCCTATTTGAAAGAGGAGGATGTCCTCATGTGTTCTGATGTATAATATGAAGTACAGAGTGATATGACGTCTTTTCCAGCTCCTGTCGCTGTCGCTCCTGCTCAAGGTGTAAATTATGAACAAACTGTTTAAAATTCTTGAAATCAAACGAAACATTTGGTAGAATATTCAGTCACAGCTGTTTAGATACACTCCACGCCCCCCTGTGTCCAAGTATCCTGTTACTCAAATTAATAAATACCGTATTTTCTGGACTATTCAGCGCACCTGTCTATAAGCCGCTATTGAATTTATTCAAACAGTTTCATGTGGTCCACTCTGACCGGGTCTGATGTGACGACGCTAAATGTATCGGCGGCACGGAGCTTGCTAGCTTGTAAAAATCCAACGACCTTTGTGCCACCGATACCTGACAAACACCGGTGTTTAAGTTCAAAGCGTCGGAAAAAAGTAGCGACTTATAGTCCGGAAAATACGGTAATTGTACTGTGTACTGTGTATTTTCATCCAATCAGAATGCACGGAGGTCTAGTTCACTTTCCCTTGGGTTCTGTATCACACTTCCCAGTCACTGAAGACACACAAATGCAATCCACTGCACAACACCACAGGCTCCGCCTCCGCCACAACCATACAGGCCCTGATCCCATCACAACCATTCACAGCCTCTGTCAAAGCTACATTACAACTTCACCACACACACAACTGCATTGAAATCTAATTGGGGACCATGGTTTTGGTCCCCAGTGGTAATGGTGTCCCCAATCAACTGGTGTGTGAGTGCATGAAATTCCCCAATTTGGATGTAAGTAAGTACACACAGACACACAGACACACACACACACACACGCCCTACTCCGTGCTGTTATGTAAGCAGCAGTGGTGGTTCTGGTGCCTGTGATGGTGGCTGCAGTGTGCAGGGAGCAGAGAGGAGGCTGATGCCAAAACAACTAAAGCTTAGCATCTGTCTGCTCATAACAAAGTCTCATTATCACAGTCGATCACACGCTGCATCTCTGCTGCCTCATAACTGGGAGTTCCCTGAGTTCATGTCAAGAATTGAAAGCAGTGATCTTCCTTTTATAGCGAGATCTGTGGTTTGTGTTTATTAAAATCTATAGGCGCTTTATTTTGAAGGTCTGCAGGGATCATCTGCAGCTTCTCTGCGTGCTCCTCTTTTTTATTTTTTTATCACCGTGTATTAATAGAAGACCTGTGAAAAGACCCTGTTTACTGTAAACTGCTGCAGAGGGAACAACTTTTTTAGATGTTGCACAACATACAGTTCATTTAAACAGAAAAGCCACAGCCATGAGATACTGCTGTGGAGCACCCACCCATGAAACCGGATTTCATTCCAGTGGAAAATCTACTTTACAAAACCACCTAATTATTTTATCATTGAAGACATTTTTTCTTAACTAAAATCTGCTCTAATCAACATGTATCCATACTGATGGATCATTGATTGTTGACCATGTGTAATGTGAGTGACCACCTCATGGAGAATTATCAATAAATGTTGCAGAACTTCACACTCAGCTTAAGATCCAGTTGTTTATCTCTGTGTCAGATGGAGACACAGAGGATGGAGAAAGCAAAAAGATTGAATGAATATTAGTTTGTGAGAGAAGCTAAAAGAACAAGTAATGAACACTAATGCTACAGTGTATTTGTGTTTTTGTTACACATAAATGAAAACTGAAATTTTATAAAGTGATAATATGTTAATGTTGTGTTTACTGTAAATCAGGTACTACTGGTTTGAGATAAAATAAGTAAAGAAAACGTAGCTAGTAGATGGTTTGGACAAGACAATGAAAGTCACAGGATTTTATTTTATGTATTTATTTTACCAGGAAGTAAAAACAAACAGATTTTTTGTATTTTTTGTCTGACATGGTTCAGTAAGTGATAAATACAACCAGAGATGTGACCTAAAAGGATTTAAAATATATTTTTTTAATGCCAGCTGGACTTTATCTTTCACTATTTTGTTAGCTAGCTCAGTGGGAACACTACACTCCTCATGTGGCTGACGAGCTCTGATTGGCCAGTTGTTTTCCAGCCAGAGGTTTTAGGCAGCAGTGGGTCTACACTGTGACTTGTCTGAACTCTGAGACCTGAGACGAGGCTACAAAGTGTGTAGCCTGTGTATATTTTACCCAAGTTCTTCTCAGTAAAACTATGATATCCCCAGACACACTTTTCTGGATAATCCAAAACTTCCTGACTGATGACTGCAGCTTGAAGACACAGTTTGCTGCAGAAAGCGATGTGTTCACAACAACATCCAACAGGAGGACTCCCCCCAGAAACTGCAGTGATCACAAATACTGCAGCTTTTACTCATTAAAGTGTCAGAAACAGTGACAATCCCTCTGCTTCTTGGTTTTATGCTGGAGTCAAAGTCGTGTCATGAAGCTCTGGATGATGGAGGATGAAAACTCCTCAGGAATCCCAGCACTGATTGGTTTTTCATGATACCATGTGACATGAATTTTTTTGCTCAAGTTAAAACTTTTTTAACTTGCACAATGCCAATTTGCATGTACTCACGTCTTTGTATTTGCTGATTATGTAATCTGGCTGCATGAGAAACTGACCTCATGTCTGGTGTTAGCACAGTTACATCGTCACTGGAAAACCAGCAGCGTACGAGGCAGGTGGTCGTGATGTTGTGATGTTAGTGAAGCACTTCACCTCAACCTGTTTATGAACCTCCCTCCAGGACTTCTTTAGTTCCCCAGACTCCACTTTGAGAAACGCTGTCACACACTGTTTAGCAGCCACACATTTAAAAGAAGACCACAGCACTAATGTGGATGTAACAGATCCACGAGGAGACCGAGAGCAATCAGAGTGAAGAGCATCACTCCTCTCTGATCTAATCTCCCTCATGATTAGTGTCTGTCTGACTGTCAGCAGGATGCAGCCCGGAGCATTAATGAAATAACAGATTAGAGATTTCCTTTCATCATCGCTCATCATATCATAATGAAATCTGTTATCAGTCCAGATCTGCTGCGCAGTAATCCTATCAGCATCTCAGAGAAGTGGAACCGTCATGTTGGAGTGTGGGGGGTAATCTTTGTGTTGTTGCACCATCTGCTGGTCGTTGTGTGTACTGCAGTCCTGGCTGCACATAGGGGGCAGCTCAGGGCAGGTCTGATGCTTGTTGTAATACAGTTGTGTTTTTAATTTCAGAATAAAAGCCCCTAATCAGCTTGTTTTTGTTCTGTGTGACAGGAGACGACCTGATGCGCTGCGTCGACCTTTATAATCAGTCACAGTCCAAGTGGTTTGAGGAGATGGTCACCACGAGCCTGGTAGGGAGCACGTGTTCAATCAGTGCACCAGTTTCATGAAGTCATTTCACTGTAGATCCATAATGACTCAAGTGTTTGAATGTGCTGTCTGTCCTCAGGAGCTGGAACGACTGGAGGTGGAGCGGGTGGAGATGATCAGGCAGCACCTCTGCCAGTACACCACCCTGCGGCACGAGACCGACATGTTCAACCAAAGTGTGAGTACCACTTCAGCTCAACGGTGCAGTACAAGTACAGCTCACTGTACAGCTGCAGGAAACAGCTGTAGACTGTATGCAAGAGAAGGACGTGGTCACCGGGACATCACCCGTTGGTTTGTGGACTCTCATTCTGAAGCATGTGAATATCACCATGTTGTTTTTTGGAGCCAGAAATGACCATATTTGGATATGAAGGAAGGAGTGAGGAGGCGGGTCTAACCCTGACAACCCGAGGACACTGTCCAATGTGTATGAGAGTGGACTTCAGGTCCGGTCTCAGTGGACTCATGCTAACCCCTTCTCTCAGCCTGATATCTCCTTAATGATCAATGATTTTCAGATGGACCAGATCTCTGAGAAGAAGAGTTGACTTTATCGACTGACATCAGAAGGACTTGTGGAAAAAAATGTGTTGACTGAATATTTCAGGTTTGAAAATGACCATTTTTTAATTGACGTCATTTGGAGCCAGAGGTTTTTGGAGCCAGCCTCTAGTGGCCTTTGATGGGATTGCAGTTTTTTGCACTTCCATACTGGCTTTGACTTTTCAGATCTGGTTGCTGCCTCCATCTGTTAGATACAGCCTCTGGTCCGTCCCAGTCGGACCTGATTTCCAGCACATCTCTGCAGGAAGCTGCTGGTCTCAGAGGAAACACAAAGAGAGAGCTTTGTAAGAAACACAGTAACTCTGAGAGACACCAACTAGCTGTGGTTCAGTGAAGCTTCAGATGAGCTAAACTCTGGAGATGGTTTTTACGAGGAGGTGGGACAGCTTCAGGGCCAGAGGCAGACCTGTGGTTAAAGTCATGGAAAAATTTACCTTTTAGGAGAAGGACAGGCTTTGTACTCAAGGTACAGACTGAGAGGTAAGAAAACAAAGAACAGTCTCTGTGTAAATTACCCCTGGTGAGCTACGTGGGTGGTTTTTACTGTATAACAGCAGGGTCCCGGCAGTTAAGCAACTTTATAAAATTCTCTCATTATACCTCACCTCTCTTAGGACGCTGTCTGGAAATATTTATGACTGATAGTGTTCACTCTGAATTGTTTTGTCATCATCCAGTTCTGCTTTTACATAATCTGTAGGTTTTATATTTGTTTTTTGACCTTTATTTATCCAGGTGGGACAGTTGAGAACTAATTCTCATTTACAACTGTGACCTAATGACCTGAGGTGTGCATCTAAGTCTCTACATAGATTTTAAAGTCTGATGTTGATTAATTCAGTACATCTAAATAACGCCTTTTCCTTTATGTTTTGACATTTGAAACCCCCAAAGTCTCAGATGGTGCAACAGTCCTGTGAAAACTATTAAAAATGGTGTTTTGATGGCAGTTTATTCAAAATAAAATACTAGGGTGGAATTTTATTTAGGCAACTGCTCAATTAATCTAAAAGAAATTAAGAGATAATAATAGGAACTGGACAGTGCATCATTTAGAGAACCTCCAGTGATTGAATTTTTTTTTAATAAAAGCAGCTACTGTTACCTTATGTGTGAACTAAACACTGTGTCAGGTGGTGTATCTAATGTAAAGAAAATAATAACACAACCACAGAATAATAATGTTTCAAAATGAATTTATTTATTATTTATTACAACACCTGACATTTGTTGAGTGGTGAAGTTTGAAATACAGAAAAAAAAAATTAAATATACTTTAAAAAATGGTTTTAGATGTAGTTTGTTTAAACACATTGTTCCAGACTTTGAAATAACCATTACATTCATTTTCAAAGGACCTTTTAGAAGCTTTACTCACCCATTTGTAACTTGAGGATCTAACGCCTCACTGTATTATTAGCACCCCCGGACCAGCAGGGGGAGCCAGAGAGCCACTGTAAAGACCAAAGACCATTAACAGAAATGCACACCAGTGGGGCTAAAAAGTGAAGCCAATGTGGTCTTGCACTAAAAGGTGCAACACCACCAATGGCCACTAGATGCTGGCTCCAAAAAAACTCTGACTCCATTTGATGTAAAAAAATAAAAATGGTCATTTTCAATCGTGAAATCTTCAGTCAATACATTTTTTTCAGAAAAGCAGTGAAGTTCAGTCTCATCCATATTAGGCAGTGTCTTCAGGTTCAAGGGTTAGACCCACCTCCTCCCTCCTCCCTTCATATCCAAATATGGTCACTTCTGGGTCCAAACAATCAACATGGCCCCGTTCAAATACCAAACTCCTGGCTTCAAAATTTGAGTCCACAAATCAACTGTTGACGTCACGGCTGCTTCGTCCATTTTTTTTTGTTTTATAAACTGTGGTAAACATGGAAACCAGGAGTATCCCCTGTTCAGAGACAAACCGTTTGTGTTGTGATGGTCTCCTTCCAGACCATGGAGCCGGTGGACCAGCTGCTGCAGAGCGTGGACCCGGGCAGAGACCGTGAGCTTTGGGTGCGAGAGAACAAGACTGGAGACATCAGACCGGTGGACATCGAGATCTAACGTCAGCACTGGTTAACGAGCTAGTGCCCAGACACAGCGACCCAGAGGCTGAACCAGCCTGAGGACATGACTGGGAGATGAAACCTGTGCTGGGACCCTAAGCCCCGCCCCCTCCCCTCCCTCTCCTCCCTCCTCCTCCCTCCTCCCTTTACACACCTGCTGAGGATGATTCAGTATTCGAGGGAAAGTTTTCATGAGAACCTTAAAGGATGAAGGTGATGGTTATGGACGCTGATGATGCTCGGCACAGGAAGCAGGGACTGTGAGTGTGAATCTTTACTAAGGATACTCAGGTGAGGCACCAACAACAATGTGTACGTGTTGAATAGCTTTATGTCCCGCAGCAGTGTAATGCTAATACTTCACATCTGCAATGATTTAACAGAGGCTGCTAAGCACAATGCATTCAGACCTAAGAGTGTTGCTATGTTACTGTGTGTAGGGTCGAGTATTTTAATACTAATATCAACTGTATGCAGGTGTTGACTATGTGCTAAGCCCCACCCCTTAGCTACTGTTGCTACACCTGTCCAGTGATAATAGCGGAAGATTTCTCATTTTAAATCAGATATTTTGGAAACGTTGTTGTCAATTTCTTAAAGGTGGTTTTTCTCTTTTCTGGCTAGCGACCATCGGCATGACGACTATTGATAAGAAACTTTTGACTGGAGCTAGCTAATTTAAGCTAATAAAAAACTCGGACTCTAAATAATGTTTTAAATTTAGTTCAAAACGCAGATGACAAAAAGTGTCTTAAATATGCACAAAGTGACAATGTATGTGATGTGAAAAGACTGAAGCTAAAGCTAGCAGACCCAAGGCAGTGTTAGCATGTTCACTAGTTGATCACCAAAGAAAACACGACTGTTTGTGTACTACAAGTTACAGCAAGTTAGTGACGTCCCGGGCTGTAAACCGTGACCGACTGACATGACAACTACTAGTACCAAACTTTATTAATCATAGTTAGCTAATTCAAGCTAATGCTAACATGTGAACATGCAGGGTTATTAGTAACTAGGATCAACTGATTGATAATGATAATGACTGTTGGTGACAGACTTAGTCAAACATAGTTAGCTACTTCAGGCGAATGCTAAAATGCAAACATAAAGGGCTATAAATAATTTGGACTGACTGAGTTAACTGAAGCTACTAAATATAATTCATTGTGTAAGCCTTTAATGACATATGTGATAAAACCCTTAGGTGACCTGAATGTGAATATTTTAAGATGTAAACTTCTGCAAAATATAAAAAACATGACAGCCGCTAACATTATGCTAACTATTGGATCCTATGTTGTGGATTAGCTTATTTTAGCTAATAATGAGTTCCATGTCTGTAATAATGACACACATGCTAACATTTCCAGTTAAGTTGAAGAAAGGCAGCACCCGCCATCATCCTTCACCCCATCTAAACTATTTACATGTTAAGTTCATGCACACTGAGAAATTCAAAGCTCGACAGGCTATATGTAGCTACAGTAGCTAAGCTGTGACTTTCAGTAACCAGCAGTTACTGTCGGGGTTTAGAAAATGGTCAACAGCTGAAATCTGAAATCTGCCGATCTGAAAATGAAAAGTAGAAATGACAAGTATAAGAACAGTTCAGTTTCATTTCCACCTGTTTTACTTCATTCCTAATATGAATTGAAAATCAGCCAGATGCACTTTATACCCGAATGATTTTTAATAAATATACTGTAAGTTGCTGTTCATATTAAAGTGCTCTAAAGAGAACTCGTTACACATTTTATTACTAATGGAGGTAAATGTTCAGGAGGCCTGATGTAAATAGAAGAGATGTGTGACTCTGAAGAGGAGGCAGCAGAGTGAAGAATGTAAAATACAGTAAATAGTAGAATCTTACAGAAAGTCCTATGATAAAACATTTGGTACTGATAATATATGAAGCATACAAGTGTTTTATATGCAACAGAATAACAGAAGCAAGGTGTCCGTGCTGCTGCCTGTACAAAATGCTCCTGCACAACCACGTCCTGTTACAGCCCAGTACTACAGTACAACAGAAGAGTACTACAGCTGAGTATTACAGCTGAGTACTACAGCTGAGTACTACAGCTGAGTGTTACAGCTGAATGCTATAGATGAGTATTATGGCTGAGTGCTACAGCTGAGTGCTACAGCTGAGTATTACAACTGAGTACTAGAGCGGAGTATTACAGTACTACACCTCAGTACTACAGCTGAGTATCATGGCTAAGTACTACAGCTGAGTATTACAGTACAGCACCTCAGTACCACAGCTGAGTATTATGGCTGAGTACTACAGCTGAGTATTACAGCTGAATACTATAGCTGGATATTATATCTGAGTACTACAGCTGAGTATTGCAGGTGAGTACTGCAGCTGAGTACTACAGCTGAGTACTATAGCTCAGTATTGCAGCTATAGTACTCAGCTG
>OOFC01042047.1:446-11205 GCA_900323345.1 Pseudochromis fuscus | reverse complement strand
GCACCGACAGCGTGTTGGTGCTGCTGAGGGCGGGACTTCCACTGTCCACGATCAACACGGGGAGACGGTACACGGGCTGCTCCCGCCTCCTGAAGCCGCCTCGCTTTGTCAGTATGGACGCTGTGTTGTCTGTAAGGAGCAAAAAGCACAGCAGTGTCACATCAGTGGAAGTTGTATATATATAAAAAAGAAAAGAAAAACACACTGAAAGCTGTATTTAATTTGCATATCAAGTCTATTGGCTCCAAATGAACAATGAATTGCAAATATACGACTAGCAGGAGGCTTAACTTTCTATTCTGTGATGATTGCTGTGCTTTGGCTGTGCAATTTGAAATGATTTTACTGTATTAAAAGCGGGAATGCTAACAGATGGTGTCATTAACACAATTCATTATATGACACACTGTGGCGTCTCTCCGTGGTCTTGACCACCTGTTGGCTAATAACAGCCGCGGTTTGACGGTAAGAAAAAAAAAATCTTATATGAAATCTCGGCGTATGAGAAGGAACAAGGCAGACAGAGGGGAACAATTTGCCATTACAGAAGCGAGTTATTTCATGACAGTTATATCAATAGATTGAAATGCACTTTGAGATTGAGCAGCCGCGATTGAAATGTAGATTTCGCCTTGAAGGACAACTTCTTTGTTTGTGTGAGGGATATTCAGATGGCTTTCAGAAGTCTGAGAACAAGGTAGGAATGAACATCCAGAGGGGCTCTCTTGTAAATGCCACATTAGTCGAATCTGAAAAACAGTCTCATGGATGAAGAAAAACATGCAGCAGCTTGGTAACAACTGTGATGGGTTGGAGGGAAAAAAAATAAGTGTTAAATAAATAAGTTCTGGTAGTAAATGTGAAACACATGGTTGTGTCTGTGCTTTGTTCTCGAGGGACGTCTGTGTGCGGCAAGCAAGAAAACACATACAAGAGGAGTTAAGGCGTTGAACTACATGGTAAATTAGGTGCCAACTCAAATGTTGTCCAATTATGTGACTCCTGATCATTAATACGCTGCTTTAACAGTGTCCACGCTCTAGGGGGAGTTTGTGGAGGACGCAGGAGGGAGGTCTGAGTCTGGAGGTGTCGGACAGGGTTGCTCTTTAAAGGCCGGTCAACTGATCACACATCCAACTGGGAAAACTCTGACTTTATAGACTGGGGCCTTTATCCCAGACCTGGCTCACTTCAACCTGGACCAGAGACCTAAAGAGGGGACAACCTTCAGTCTTTGACAGATGTTGGAGCTGTTTGATGTTTCACAGTATTTCAGAAGTAAACTTTTATTTCCTGTTTTGTTGCTTTGTTCTGTATTGTAACTATAATTCAGTCTGATTCAGTTTGATTATTGTGTTATTATTACATAGTATCTTTACAGCAAGCAAAAAGCAAGCTTTATTTTGTCATTGTAGCATGCAGTACACACACACACACACAATGAAATGGCATTTCCACCCTGCAAACACAGTATGCAGGGATAGGAGGAGCAGGCACTAGAAAGGGTTAGTGTCTGTTGATTTGATTTCAAGATGAATGAACCTCATGCAGTTACTTTTTTTGTTGCCTGGACACTGGACTTTCTCCTCCATGAAATTCATTCTCAGGAGCCTCTGTGTTTGATTTTGAGTCAGTTTATTAATTCATTGTTTCACATCACAGTCCAGAAGAAAGTTACATTTTACTGATTAACCCTTAAATGGCCAAACACACATTAAATATTTTGGAACATTACCGTATTTTCTGGACTATAAGTCGCTACTTTTTTCCGATGCTTTGAACCCTGCGGCTTAAACACCGGTGTGGCTCATGTACCGGCAGCATGACGCTCGTTAGCTTTTTACAAGCTAGCAAGCTCCGTGTCGCCGATACATTTAGCCTCGTCACATCAGACCTGGTCAGAGTGGACCACAAGAAACTGTTTGAATAAATTCATTAGCGGCTTATAGACAGGTGCGCTCAATAGTCCAGAAAATATGGTAAATTGTTCCTACTTTTTCATGTATCAAAGCTAAACAGTTTGTTTTTTTCAAACTATGACCATAAGTTTTTACAATTTTTACCTGCTTTGTGCAGGTCATGCCAACGTTTCAGTTCGGGACTTTTATTACATTATTGGTCAGTTATTACGTTATTGGCCTATTACATTTCAAAAAGGGCTAACTCATTGCGTTATCGGCTGTTATTACGTTATTGACTTCAACACGCCACCATCCCAACCAGTAGCGCCGGTGTAGAGGACACAGATGCTACACTTCATTCACAACCCTGAGTGCAATCAGGGATTCAACTCAATACCTTCACCTGACCCCAGGCCATCAGCCCCAGGTAAAACAAATACAGCCCCCTGGGGTCTTGGGTGAGTAATTACAAAAACAAGCACAAACTGAAAATGGCTCCTACACAATGTATTAACTACTTTATTTACTTTCTTTCCATGTTTTGTTTATTAAATCATTTCTTTTTACATTCAACCATGACAGGAATTCCTTAAATCTATGTGTACTCTGATTAAACAGGATTGACACCTTTAAATTATGGTTTATCTGTAGAGTATAGGCCTCAACATAAAGATAAATATGAGAGATTATTCTTATTTTTTTCCCTTTTTTATGGACAATGTATTTTTCAGTGTGTGTCTCAGACTGTTTATCAGAGTGGTGAAAATGTAATTAATCATTTTTCAACAAAAACATAACAAACTAATCAGCAAAAAATAATAATCAATAAATATAATAATCAACATGCCCACTGTCTTTGCAGGCGGCCATTTTGGATTTTGGTTCATATGGTGAATACTTGCACCTAAACAATGAACCAGCCTTTAACCATATTTATTAACTCACACTTTGTTTCACTTCAGTCCAGAAGAGGACACATGAAAGGACCCAGTGTGTGTGGATGTATTGTCCTCTACAAGTCAACCTGAGGACATCCAGACTGAACTCAAACAGAGGACAATTAGACCTGCCCTGAGGCGCAGTCAACCAGAACCAGAGCCCCGCAGACGAAGGCGACATCGTGATGAGTTATCAATTAGAAAACATCTGTGGTCAGAATGGGCAGCGATACAACAACATCGTCCCGAGAAGGAAAAGTCAGAGACGCTCTTTCCTGAAATATTTAGTGTTTAATGCTTCAGAGACTCATGAATAGAAATCAGTCTGAAAGTTCACCTCCTGCACAAAATTGAAGCGTTTTGTGGCCAATTGGGCTGAAGACAATAATTTTCACATTGAGTTAATTTCTGTGAATTAAACCAAAAGAAGAAAAAAAGGGACGGTCTGCGTGTCCTGCCTGTCTATATGTGAGACTCCTGGCAGTGGACGATGCTGCTGCTCTGTGGATATTTAACATATAACACAAGCTGTTCACCCCTGGTTTAACTGATGATACTATAATCACTGTATTGGTGTCTCTTCCTTATATTGGCTACTGATGGTCTAACATATCTGCATGCTCTCTCTGATGATGACGCACCACACGATCAGACCTGATCCGCTCGGATTCACCGGGGAAGTCGACACCCAGCGTGATCCAGATGAGCCAGACTCTACCGTACCCGAGGGCTGTTTCCAAAAACCTAGATTAAGCCGGGATCTTCCAGTTATCCCGGCAGAATTTAGCCCCGACTCGCTTTCATGAAAGTGGAGGCTCAAAAGTTTTCATAGAGATTTATCTGTGCAGCTAGCCTGATCCAGATCCTGATCCAGATCCAGATCCTGATCCAGACCAGACTAACAGCCAGGCTGGATTAATCCTGGAGCCCTGTCTTTTCAGTCGGCAGTCACTCTGATCAGAAAACAACACACTTTTTCATTTTCTTATTATTACTTGTAGTTCTTCCTTGTTGTTATGTCTGTTTTTCCCACTGCTGTTAAACTGTTTACATTGTTGGTAAAGGTTTGATGAATGTGAGAAAAGTTGATGAAGCTGCAACATATGCGAGGTGTGACCACACATGTGAAGCTGTTACACGCAACAATTCAGAGGGATGTTTTTTCTTCTACATCTTGAATTGTGGGTGACAGATGCACATTTATAATTGAGATTAATTACAACCTGTTATGTGATGAAGTAACACCTTGAAAGGTCGAAACACGATGGCGAGCAGCGGTTAATAAATTAAAATCCTTCACTATTCACTCTGTCCACTATTATCTGCCACGTTTGTGCTTTTATTACAGCAGCCTGTTTCCTGTTTACATATTACTATTAGTGTATTTTCTTCCTTGTTAGTTTCCATTAGTAGCTGCTGCTGATTGGGTGTAAAATCTGCAGCACGCCTCTTTTACAGCAGTGGTCCCCAAACTTTTATGCAGCACAGACCGGTTTCATATCGGCATTATTTTCACGGACCAGCCTTGAAGGTGTTGCAGATATATACAGTGAAAATAATATAACATGACCAGCATAAAAAGATGTTTGTATTTTATTTATTTTCGCTGGTTTGCGGGCGTATTTTTTTGGCTAACTTATCTGACGTTATACGTGACAGCTGATACGTTTTATCACGTGACCGAGACAAGCGTATTGACGTGTCAAGAGGCAATGGTAAAAGTTAAGTTGAAGAGAATCTGGTCGTTCCTTTCAAAATAAAATGTCTTTCAGCCTCTAATGCAATGGAAGTTATAGTATATTTATTCTTTCTGTGCGGCCCGGTAACAACTGCCCCACGGACCGGTCCGGGACCACTGCTTTACAGGATTGTGTGTTTCTCTCCTGGAAGATGACCCCATGTGTGTCTGGATTCAGAAACTGTACAAAGAAATGGACGAAGCAAGTGTGACGTCACCTTTTGGTTTGTGGACTCGTATTTTGAAGCCAAGAGCATTTCAACGTTGCATGTTAGTTTTTTGGAACAGGAAACGACCATATTTGTACGTACCTGAAGGAGTGAGGAGGCGGGTCTGACCCTTGAACCCGAGGTCACTGCCTAAGAGACTTCAATGGGATTTGTTGCAATAATCTGATGCACTTCTACTGTTTATAGTACATTAGTATTTTCTTTATTTGATTACAAAACAAAATAAGAAAAGTGGGATTCACTGGTGGTTTATGTACAAAGAAAGCTTTTGACATTATGAATATGAACTGACTAGATCAAGCCTGGCTTCTTGTGTTATCCTGGATTTATAAATCCTGCTTGTGTAAAATATCTAACATCATCCAGTGAACACAACACAGAGTTCTGTCGGTATCCATGGTTACACTGCTTACAAATGCCAACACATACACAGTGAACATAAGGTTCCTTCACGGAGAACCTCTCTTCATCTTCCTGCCAAGTTGCTTCTAATCTGCCGAGGGGTTTACCTCCAACATCAGGAAACACGTGTCTGCGCTCACATGGATTAGTGTGGCACAACCTGGGCGCTGCAGCTGCTCCGTGTGAGAGGTAACATGGCAA
This sequence comes from Pseudochromis fuscus, assembly GCA_900323345.1. NCBI lineage: Eukaryota > Metazoa > Chordata > Actinopteri > Pseudochromidae > Pseudochromis > Pseudochromis fuscus. The sequence goes on along the minus strand of OOFC01042047.1, from coordinate 5,795 downwards.
CCTGAGCCAAGCTCCCACACATGTGAACAACACGCTCGACGCAGGGCCATCACCTCAGAGAACACATCAGCTCTGCGCATATACATATATATATTTTTTTCCTAAAGCAGCTGGGATTTGTGCGAGTAAATAATGATGGAGTCGAGCACAATTCTCATGTGTCTTTAAAGCTATGTGCAAATTAACACTTAAGTTTTCCTATAGGAGAAGTTAATTTTCTTCATCCGCCCACTGTTTGCTGTGTAGGTGGTTTGAGAATCATTACAGTACAAAGACAACTTTCATCTGGTGCTCAAGTTTTTCTGTGATCCCTGCACTAAGCACAACAACCAGGCTGTGCCAAACCTCGCTGTGGCACAAACTGGGTTATCTCGGATGTGCTCCAGTTGCAGAGGAAAGTTTGTTTTTTGCATTTCGTTTTGATGAACAATTACTAAAAAAAAAAAAAAAAAAAGGGGGCTGCAGAGGGCATTGTCATAGCAGAATTATGGTTTCATTTGGCAGCGGCGGGCACGCCGGGAGGCACCACTTACTCTGTACTTCTTCTTCTGAGTCAGATCGCTGAGTGGATTGTGGCCAGATGCGGGGCAGATATAGAGAGCTGGAGTGAGCAATGGCCAAAGTGTCAATTGCACTGCTGCCAGGCTCGATTCGAAGGAAGTGAGCAGCAAATAGACCGTACCTAACTTGACCAACACCTCTTACAGACTCCAAAGGCCACTGGCAATTTTCTCTGGGGAGTTTTTTTTGATTCAGCAGCTTCTTGCAACAGGGCTGATGTGACACCTGGACCTCCAACAAGGATCTGGACATTTAGTAGAAGTTGAAACTGGAGACTGGATGCATCTCAACCCACATGAAAAAAACAGTTTAATAGCTTTTCCACAATCACACTGACTATAGTAAGCAAACATGGCCAAGAATTATCTATTATATCCTATTTTCAGTGCTTCCCAGCGGTGGGTAAGAATAATTTCTGCTGATACTATTAGTTTTATTAATGTGTTCTGCACCTAAAGAAGCAGAAGGAAATGGATGGAGGGATTAACCAATGATAAATGATTTTGTTTTCCCATCGTGAGCCAATGATCTTCTGAACTCCTGGAGAGCAGCAGGGACAACACTTGCAGAAGATCAATCAGTCAATCGGTTAAAATGCTATTAATGAAGCATCTTTCAGGAAAAGTGTAAAAATAGATCAGTGCAGAGCAGACGTATTAAAAACTAGAAAGCACTCAGAGAGCACAACCCTCCACAAAGGCATAATCCTGCTGTACTGATGCTATACACCAGGGGTCCTGAACCTTTTTAACACCATGGACCAGTTTAATGTTAGCATTATTTTCAAAAATAAAATAAAAAAGCTCTCTTAAGACGTTTGTTTTTTTACTCATTTTCACTAGTTTGCAGGCTTTTTTTTGGGTAACCTATCTGACACATTGTATCACGTGACCGAGACAAACGTGCTGAGGTGTCAAGAGGCAGAGGTGAACGCTAATGGCACATTTACACTGGTACCTACTCGCTTCGCTTTGCTTTTGACGCATTTACACTGGCAAAAAAGTACCTGGAACCTGGTACCTGGTACAACTTTTCGGAGCAGGTACTAAAATCTTATTGGTCGGAATCGTCACTGCGGCGTTGCGTCATCGCTGCGCGGTACGTAATCTGTCTCTGCAAACACACCATTGTTAAATCTTCGGCAAACCGTGCAGACGTGTTTGAAATAACAACAAGAAGAGAAATGGCATCTGTTAGAAATCCTGTCCCATGGACTCAGGACGAGGTGCAAATCTTTCTGTCATTAGTCGCTGATGAGAAAATTCAGCAGGAGCTGGACGACGCGGTCAGAAACGAAAGAATCGCATGAAAGATGGCGTCACGAATGACGGCCAGCTACACGGAGGAAGGACTATCCTCGGCAATGTAAATGCAACCAAAGGGGGCCAATCCTGAGCGATCCGAGGTCAAGCGAAGCAAGTAGGTACCAGTGTAAATGCGCCGTAAGTTAGAGAGAATCCAGTCGTTTTTCAAAATAAAACGTCTTTCAGACTCTAATAATCAATACAACGGAAATTATATTAATTATCTATTCTTTCTGTGCGGCCTGGTAACAAATGCCTGAAGGACCAGTACCAGGCCCTGGACTGGTGGTTGGGGAACACCGCCATAGACTGAACACTGGTGCCCCCTTGTGGTTAAATAGCAGTACCTTCTTAAAACATCTGTCGTTTATAAAGATAGAGACTTTTAAGGATTTCTGGATATTTTTTGATCAAGATCCCCCAAAATCCTATCCTCCCATCTTGCCACAAATTGTTTAATTTGTTCATTGGATGATTCCCAAAAGGAAACTGAGACACATCAAGACACCACAGGCAAAAGCAAGACCAGATGACTTGTATAAGTAAGAATAAATAAATAAATCTATAAAAAGAGACAATGCAGGGATGTATGGTGCAGCAGAAACTCCACCCAACAGCCTCCTGCAGCACCATCAACTGTCAAAACAATCCCAGTGTACCTCTAGTGTTAAAGTATAACTCAGAGTCAGAAAGACAAACTTTTTTTTTTAATAAATAACACTTCTTCCTCCTCTAACTTTTCTCCAGACCTGCAGATGCCCTGATGCTTTCACATAACCACAAAGTACAGCAGTAAAAAAAAACACATGTAGCCTAGAAGGTGACATCAAAGAAAAAAAAAAAAGGTTGTCGCACCTTTATTGTCTCGCAGCGTAAAGTTGAGGTTGCCGGCAACAGGTGCAGCCAGGGCGAAATAAAAGCGATGCCCGCTCAGAGGTTCATCCTTATCCACTGCACTGATTGTCTGGATCACCTGAGGACAACAGGGACACAAGAAAGAAGAAGAAACATTCAGGTTCAGTCAGCTGATTGTAACCTGATCTCACCGGGCGACCGGGTGTTAACTCGAGCTGTAAATTGTTTAATGTGTGCACGCAGTACCAACCGGTCGTCGCTGTCCCCGCTGATATCAGCTCAGGGGGGAAAGCGCCGTCATCAAGCCTTTGTATACGTATCACTTTTCACTCTGTCGTATATTTATGTACGTGGCCGCATAAATCTAGTTTAAAAGGCCACAGCAAACAGTGTGAGCGAACTGGAGAAAACCAAACTGATCCTGATTGATGGAGAAAGATTTGTTTTTATAATGTTTGGCTGTGGCTTCGTGTCATTTATCTCCTGGAGTACAGTAAGTGCTTATTTGGCAAGAGCTTGGCAACCTCTTAGGGATGAAGTGTTTTCTTTTGGGAAGTGATTTCTCCAAAGCAAATCATTGTCCAGAGATTATTTTCTTTCAGTGCCAGTGCCCAGACCACATCAACATTTAATGAGTCCAACATTAACTCTCTCATGGATCCACCCAGAAAAAAAATAACAATTCTGCTGCTTAAAATAAAGAGATGTGGTTGTTATCACCTTTCCATCTGTTGCTTTTGATACGTGTCCTGTGCAGTCTGATAAAATCATCGAGATGGACATAGTCACTGTGATGTCAGCTGATGGTTTGTGGACTTTTGAAGGCAGGAGTTTGAACGTGGAACCAGAAGTGACCATATTTGGATATGAAGGGAGGAGTGAGGAGGCGGGACTGACCCTGGAACCCAAGGACACTGCCCAATGAGTTCAGGTGTGCTCTCATTGGAGGCCTGTCTATCAAATTAACAATGCTCCTGAATATTTCTCTGAAGAGGCGGGACTGATCCTTGAACCCAATGACACTGTCCAAAGTGCATGAGACTCAAATTCACTGTGCTTCCAAAGCTTCATTGGAGACCAGACCTGTCAATCAAACTAACCACACCCCAACACATTCCTCTTATTGAATATCACAGACTACATGTAGATTAGATGAAGGTGATGTGATGTCACCCGCTGGTTTCTGAAGCCAGGAGTTTTGCATTTAGGCGTCGCCATGTTGGTGTTTAGGAGTCAGAAGTGACCATATTTGGATATGAAGGGAGGAGCGAGGAGGACTTCAACCTGTTGATGAAACTAACCACGCCCCTAAATATTCCTTCCTCCTTTGAAGCCTAATCTCCTTAGTGATGAAGTGATTTTCAGATGTTCCACCACATCACTGAGAAGAGGAGCCGACTGAAACTGATCACATCAGATTGACTTGTGGAAAAGATTTGTCGACTTAGTATTTCATGACTAAAAATGACCATTTTTGTTGGAATTTTTTGGAGCCAGCATCAATCAATCAATCAATCAATCAATATATACTTTAGTGTCCCTCTTGAGGAAATTCATCTTGGACTGCCCTCAATGCCATCTCAACGCTATAAAACATATTGCCCATAAAACAATATTACAGATAAAACAGTATTGCACATATCCAACACATCACTCATACACATATATACACCATAGTAAAAACACTAAAACATTTTTGGCAATTTTCACAATTTTCGGCCTAAGCATCTAGTGGCCATCAGTGGTACTGCACTTTTGAGACCACGCGCATACGACCTTGTTTCATATACAGTTGATACACAAAATCCAATATTTCCATTTTGCCTCAGCTTTTCCCACAAGTTTCTAACTTTTTTCTTAGATTGTGAAACTTACTTAGTGAATATATAAATGTAATTATTGCCAGCTGAGATATCTTTGTAAATATATAATAATGTGTGTATAAAAAAACCTGATTGCATTTCTTACTGACATGATCTTGACATATGTGCAGTAAATCCATTTTTTTATGCTTGTAATTAAAGAAAGAAAACACAGGTTAAAAACAGCAGCAGCGCCTTGAACTCTGCTACATTCATATTTACAATCACAGAGGAAAGTGAGGAGCTGCCTCCACAGCCAGGAGCTACGGGATCGCTGATGCCTGGTGATCACAACAGGAATAAAAGGAAAGCAGAAACCCATTTACACACATTCTTCTTATTCTAATATCTCCAGTGCAATCAGACCTGCTGGCCTCGACCAGCGCATTAAAAATAAATACAAAGTCAAGTCAGTCCAATGAATGCTGTTACGCTGATGCCGTTGAAAATAAATGCGAACGCTGTGCAGTCGGGCTACTTCATTATTACAAGTATGAAAATGACTCATGATAAGAACTGCTCCTGCTCGGGGCGATGCAAGACGAGCATTCATATCAGCGAGTTAAACAAGTGAATACTATTTGTTTCGGCCCACTTTAGTTTTTTTTCTTCCCCGTGAACCCGCGACTAAACAGAATCCCTTTATTATATAACAGCGTTGACAACTATAAATAATGCAGGAAATCAAATTACCAATAAACTAATTTATTTACACCCACCAGCATGTGCTCCGACGTGGTTTTTTTTTTTTTTTTTTTTAGCAAAAC
>OOFC01042042.1:0-20704 GCA_900323345.1 Pseudochromis fuscus | reverse complement strand
TCTAAATCGACAGCTGTCATTAATGTTAGTCCTCTCTCCTCTTCCTCCGTTTGCCATAGCTCCACTTGTTTGTTTTCGTGGTGCGGCTACACGCGCTACACCATTTGACAGAATACGCTAACGTCATATCCGGTGTAGCGTCTCACTCGTTGTGTGTCACATTCGACTTCTGTGATTGGTTCCCTCTCAGCTTGCTAAGCCCGCCCTCGAAATGAGAGACAGCAGTGCAGCTCCAGGCCCTCACGTCTTTGTAAAGTATTCTTTCAAAGCGTGTTGGGACTGGTTGATCAGGTAAGTGTATGTGTGGGAAGTACTGAAGGTAACTAGTAAAATGTGAACAACTGTACAGTATCTCTGTAAAAAAAAACTGTATTTAGAACAGAAAACATGGAGAAACTGTACAGCTGTTTACATTTTACTAGTTATGTTACCTTCAGTATTTCCCATACCCAATTCTCCCACATACACCAATTAATATGGGCATACATAGAATATTGTTTTATAGTATAGTATAGTAAATATAGTTAAATTTGAACAACTGTACAGTATCTTAATATCATAAAACTGTATTTAGAACAGAAAATAGGAAAAGCAGAATAAGTTCTCGTTAAGATGTTTGAGTTTATAAAGGTGTTTGATGTTTTTTTATAACATTACTTAACTTTTTTTCCCCCCATACACAAGGAAGTACCGTCCCAAGCCTCAGTATTAGCAAAAAAACCATTCTGGGTGAAATATGTGGTCAAGCTAATGAGCAGCAGCAGCAGTAACAGGAGGTCAGAGGTGTGTCAGTCTGCAACAGAAAAGATCAACATCATCCACGGCTGCTATCCTCTGCCAAAACCCGCGATCTTAAATATCCCGAGGCCCAAGATAAAAACACGTCCCTCCTCTTCGTCCTCCTCCTCCTCCTCTGTAAGTAGGCGTGATGGAGGAGGTGAGTGAGCTTCAGCAGTACAATGAAGGCCAACATCCATGTCCACATTGCAGGCTTTGTCCTGCCAATTTTTTAAATCAAGTCCCACCCCAACAGTCTGTTTCATATGGAGAGAAAATTAAAATCATAAAGCTCTTTTTATTTCTTTCTTTCTTTATTTTTTTTTCAGTAATTTTCTACTTAAATTTCAGATTATTTAAAATACCCCTTTCCCATTTGTAGCCCAGTCATAAAGACCTGGGTTCTGGCATCTCACTTACATACCAGCTAATTATAGTCCACTGTAATTACAAATGTGTCATTTCTCATTAGGCCCTAACAGCAGACATGCAAATGAAACACTGTATTTGAGAGGGGCTTTTTTATCTTTTCCTCCACTCTTTTATATCTCTCAGTTTGACACAAGAGTAAAAAACAGCTCAAAGGTAATCACGCCTCAGTGTTAATAAAGCCTACATCTCTATCATTATTATTTCATTGTTGTGATTTGCATATATGTTAATTAGGCCCTTTGGGTATAAACAGACAGCAAGTTGGTTGGGTTTTGCCTTATAGTTTCACTTCCATTACTTCCTCTTATTCCTTAACCTAACCCTCCACCGTGACCTTTGCCCTCTGATGCCTTAAGCAAATACAAGCATGAAATGAAATGATTGTATAATCTGCACTAATAATCAGTGATTCGGTTTGTGTAGTTGGAGTGTCAAAGGCTAATGTCTGCTTTCTACATTAAATCGAGATCACACTAACACCAAGCCAACTGTGGTTATCTGGCTGTGCTTTCCAGTTCACACCCACTGTGACCAGTTCAGTGTGTGTGTGTGTGTGTGTGTGGTCCTACAGCGCTACAATACTGACTATTATTGGAAACTGTGTGACCTAAGGCCCTGATCTATATATCGCAGAGCCCACATTGCATAACATACAGAAATAATAACAAATGACTCTTTCAGTGTTTTCACCTTTTTGATCTTTATTTCCATCATTATCTTTTTCTGAATCCCTCCTTCTCATTCAGATGCAACCTCACACACACACACACACACACACACACACACACACACACATGAACACACATAGAAACATATGTGCAAGTACATATGTCGTTGGCAACCGAGGATCAATGAATGTTTTACAACACCCAGAGAATCAGATTATGGCTTATCTATCACTACTGACTCTAATATTAGTTACTGCTCACAACATAACCTCACTTCCTCTAGTGAGGTCATTACTCCACACTGAAATCACTCGCTTTTTCAGATTGTCAGACTGTCAGTGGATGACGATTTATAGAAAGTTGAATTTGATTAAAAAAGATGAGAGTAAGGGGGGATCATCATTACAACATCCAAGCATCGCAGCATCTGTGATGTAGCCTGCTTTGGCCACTTGAGGGCATCTCGGTTATCTTTAAAAAAAAGAAAGAGAGAGGAGAGTGCTTTGTTTTTTGTACAGAGCTTCACTTTCAGCTCAGTCCTGTGCTGTGACAGAGTTGTCTCAATGCAGATCAGCATGAAAAATGTAAATACTGTGGTTATATTCAGGTGGATGCACCAACTTGACAAACTCTTACTTCCCCATAAATCCAACATTAATTTAATCAACTGGATCTTATTAAACAATACGTTGCTGTATTGCAAATTAAAGTTATTGCAGCTCCATTTAGTACAAACTTTATTATTTTTTGTAAATACGAAGGTCATCACAGGACTTTTTATTTAAAGAAACAAACTTTTTAGTGTAGAGTTGCATATTCTGTGTGCAGAGCCTCTTCTTGATCATCACTGTAATCCTGCAGCAGTGCCCTGCTGAGCTCTGCACTGCTCTCTAGTGGCCAAAATATAGTAGAGCAATTTGAAAGCACTAGAGCAATTAGATCATGACAGTGGAGTCAAAGTCACCTCAGCATTGTTTACATTATCATCATAAAACAACAAGGGTGGGAAAACTTTGGAGATGCATATTTATATGAAGCTGGTCTGATTAATATAAAACCACATATACCACATACATATGAATAATTTAACATGTAGGTAAGAGTGTTACTGGAGACTCCACTTTCATCAGAGTGCAGATCATTTTCATCTTGTGGAGCCACAATATTTTCAAGCCACATTTTTTCCCACATTTTCCTTCTCTTGAAACTTTTTTCATTATATAAGAGAGAAGATGTGAATCGGTGCTAATGCACAAACACAGAGGGTTACACATACACCTCATCACCATAGTTGCAGGTTTGAGAGTGTCATATACAGCATTACACACACATTTTAGGCACTTTGCTTCGTGCTTAGACTCTCATCTAACACACATTACCATCAGGGAGGTGTGCAGTTTCTTCTGCAGCTTGGGAATCTCACTGCACATAAAAGTTTTCTCCTCAACAAGAATAAGCAGGATTCCTTCAACAGATGGTATGGCCCACACAGAGCTGTGATCTCAACATCACTGAGTCAGTCTGGGATTACATGGAGTTGCAGAAGATGCTGAAACAGACTAAATCCAGAGAAGAACCGCAGACTTTGAAAAAGTTTTGCAAAGCTTGGTGAGTGAATACCTGGGAGGACTGTTTTAAAGGCGTCACATGCACATGCAATTCTTTGTCGGAAATATAAAAAAGTTTGTGTTGGTTTTATCGAAGCTGTTCTTTACTTTTGTGAGAAGTGTCACGTTTGCCATTAGGTCTGCGCAACTTTGGAGCACCAGCTGTCCTGTCTTAATAGTCTGCTGTGTCAACAAGAGTACCCCGCAAACACTTTATAAAATATCTTCCTCCACATAATTTGTCTGATCAGTTTGTTCACAATGGCTTCTTGCCCATAAAAGAAATAGAAGTTTAAAAACAGTTTATTCAGCATAAAGACAAACACCTGGTAGATGCTTTGGAGTTTTGTGCAGATGTGTATGTGCACTTTTTGGTTTGTGAAACTTTATTAGAATAACTGAGACTGAGGCAAAGATTAACAAGATCACCAGGCAGGGGGCCGGTACCGGTCCGTGAGGCATCTGTTACCGGGCCGCACAGAAAGAATGAATAATTTATATAATTTATATAATTTCCGTTGTATTGATTATTAGAGTCTGAAAGACGTTTTATTTTGAAAATCGACCGGATTCTCTCTGACTTAACTTCTATCTGTCCCTCTTGACACGTTAATATGCTTGTTTTGGTCACGTGATCAGAGACGTTACCCTAAAAAACTAGTCCGTAAGCTAGCTAAAATGAGTTAAAAAACAAACGACTTTAGAGAGCTTCTTTGCAAGGGGGACACATTCGTTTAATATGCTTGTTGTGTTGTTTTATTTTTGCTGTATTTATCTGCCACATCTTGAAGGTTGGTCCGTGAAAATAATGCTGACATTAAACCGGTCCAACAAAGGTAGGGGACCCCTCATCTACAGTAAGATATGACACAAAGTAAAGAACTAAAGTGAAACATAGATGGTACAACAGCATCATCATCATCTGTGTGTCTGTTCAAATCCAACTGAACTTTATCGTGTTTGCCACTTTTTACATCAGCGATCAGACAACTTACACTACAACTGCTGCACACCTCCGATAAGAGCGAGTACATCTCCTAACACGTGAAGCGTTTGATTTACTCCGAGCTGTGGTAACATTTGATCTGTGACGGTGTTAATGGGCGTCTGAGTGTGTCGTAATGTCTGCTGGTTAATGGCTGCTGTCATACGCTAGTATTAACCTCGTCACTTCAGACTAATCACTGCACTCCTTGTCCCTTTGTCACTTCCATTATCTTACAGTCACCCACTTGTGCACGTGCACATTACTTCTGGAGTGGCAGGATATCATCTGAGTTTTTTTTCTAACTTTATTCTCAGAGCCAAGAGGGTCACAGCGGCCAAAGTGCACCCGGGGCTAATGTTGGTTAGAGCTATAATTTTGGTAATTACAGACATCATTAGTCTTTCATTGTCTCTTGGGGGAAACTTTATTGGTGTTCTCAATCAGAGGTTGCCGGGGTCTCGTTCACACACTATCTCATTGGAGATCTATGGTGCATATCATATGAGCACACCTTAATAGACCTCTAGGAGGGAGCCATTAAAGCAAGAGTAATGGGAAACACACTTATTAGACAGAATATTCAGTGGAGGAGGTGTAGTTTTTACAAATATGGACGAGGTTCTCACATTAACAAGAGGATGTTTGTCAGACATGTACAAACAAAGTGACACTTTGTTTTTCAGTAGTTTATAAATATAAAAATCCACTGAGCTGGATTTTTATATTTACACTGAATTAGATGATAAACCATAATGTGAAAGATGTTACACATGAAATCACAGTTGTAACTTGTAGCATGACCTGTTCTATTAAACCTCGGGCTATTTGATTAAATCATAAATTATAGTATCTGCCCACTTTCTGATTGCTTAGATCAGGGTTTCTCAATTCCAATCCTCGGGGAGCACTATCCTGCATGTCTTAGATCAGAGGTGTCCAATCCTGGTCCTCGAGGTGCCGCAATCCTGCATGTTGTAGATGTGTCCCTCTTCCAACACCTGATTCAAACGATCAGGATCGTTATCAGGCTTCTGCAGAGCTGGATGATGAGCTGATCATTTGAATCAGGTGTTGGAAGAGGGAAACATCTAAAACAAGGACTGGAATTGAGAAATCTTGCTTAGATGATCATGTACCAGTGGAAAAAAGAACATTTCATGCAAACACTTTTCTTTACGGACTTTGGAGACCTAATGCTCTTGTATGACTAACAGCTATGTTTTAAAATATTAGGAAATATGTTTTTTTTGTGTCTGTCTGCATAGTAAATGTGTCGCTGGAGTTAGTGTTAGCTGAGCTTTAAGTGAAGACTGGTGATTTAGAAAAGCATCTCAAGAGTTCAGTAATTATTACATTATTTAATATGTGTAAAATCAGGAGTTTAATAGCAAGAATGTGGTTTGATCAGGGTTGGGAGTTCGACTATTTCAGGAGGTTACCATCCTGACAAGACATGATCCAGCACCTAACACCTAAATATGTCCTCTACAAGCACAGTAGTGACTCCTTGTTTAGCTTTAAAGAAGAAGGAAAAATCAAACTGCTTGTAAATGTATGTGTGGGTATGCTTGTGGATTTCCTTTAAAAGTAGCATAAGTGTGGTAATTTGACAGCAGTGTGTAATAGCTGTGAGGAGTGGTACTGCTGTCAGAAGTGATCCTGATGAACCTGTGGTCATGTTACACCTGCACTCCCATCATCTAAGATCTGCAGCTTGACCGACACTCAGCTCACAGAGAGAAAACAAAACAACCAACACACCTGAAGGTCAGTGTCAGAATATCAAAAAAATAAATGTGGCATATTTTCTTAAAAGCATCATCTTCCTGCTGTTGCAAACTAATGTTGCAGACAAGTCGATACCCTTTGCATTCACGGCAGCGTTTCCTGGCGGGATTTTCTCCGTATCTCATCTTTGAATTGAGCTTGGCCTGACCTGGCATCACCCTCATTACCATTCTATTAAGCCTTCCAGCGCTGAAATACACCCAGGTCCTTCACCTGCATCGGAAAGTTATTCATATTAATGTGCTCGCCTATACACTTTACTCCACACACACACACACATTGCATTTGCTTGCCTATACACCCATGCACTGAGAAGTTCACTGCAAACAATAAAGCACACACACACACACACACACACGCCGATGGTGTCAGCCTTTAGCTCCGGAAGCAGGCCTTGCCAGAAGGGTTTGGACTAATTGATATTCTCCCACACTGCCCAGGGCTTCTCCAAGGAACCTCACTCTGCAGTGCTGCTGACAAGGCACATTTCATCAGTGCTGCAGACTTAAAATAGGATCAAAGGATGAAGCGGTATGTATGTGTGTGTGTGTGTGTGGGAGAGGGGGAGCAGCAGATGTGTGTGACCACTGTTCCCCAGTGAAGTGTGACAGTGTTTTTGCTTCTGCATGTCTGGCTTTTGATCCGATTTTCTTTCCTATTTCCTTGTCTCCTTGCTCACATCAGAGTCCTCAAATGCTCTCCTCTTACCAAATTATGCACCATATAACTGGATTGCTCACGATTTGGTCGTTAACTAATCACTATAGCGAGGGGCCACAGGGCGTTGCTTAATCACGTCCAGTTGTGTCCAGTTGTTCTTCTTTCACTCGCTATAATCACCACAACCGCCCCTCCCATGCACAGCCACATTTATCTATTTTATTTACGTATCTTTTTTTACCAAGTGACCTTTCATTGCAAAGTTATAGTAGCCGAGAAGATCTAATTAGACAGCCTCATTAACCTTATCACCACATTTCAATCAAGATGTCATTACGAGTCGCCCGAATTAACATTATGTCCAGTGATTGTCTCCCACAAGCCCGTCCTCCAGCCTCATGTTTGCTCACGTGCAGGAGTGAATTTTGTTTTAACTCAGCACAAGCTTTTTTTTTTTTTTTACATTTTTTTTTTTAAACTGGGCTATTGGTAAGTGGAGCAAACAGTTTGAAGCCACTGTGTTTCATTAATGTCCCTGTCGGAGGGCTCTACACCTCAGGCCCGCTCTAATCTCATCCCCGGGGGAAGGGCAACACTCCATCACACTCACAACAGAGAGACATATTGTAATGTGGCTATACATATTCTCCAGTGGCATATTTAGTATACCTTGCGGCGATTATGTGATGTACATTTAAATGGTTTTATGACACTCTGCATGAGATGATGAACCAGCTATTTAAAGCTCTGTGAGCAGAGACTTAATGTGTGAGCACTTCCACTCGTTTGGAACTAAATCTCTCGGAGGTTGTTTTCTCACCTTCTCGGATACATTGCTCATTCACAGTGATCTCACGGTAATAAAGGAACGACTAACGATTGCTTCTTTGTTGATCGCTCCAGGAAGCTCATTTATTTATATATTAATTAATTAGTTCATTTTCTTATTTGTTCATTTGTGTGTTGTCAGATTGCTTCAGGAAACCCTCACAAATGAGGAATAGTCGTCAACAGAAAGTCATTTACTTTTTAATCGTTAACTATTACTTTTGTGGTTTGTCTAAGTTTAGATATTGTTTAGTGATTATTTTTTATTTCATTTGCTTAGGGATATTTTAAATAAGGTGTTGGGGTCCCAACCTGGGGATTGCAGGAACAAAAAAACACAATTTTTCTACATTTAATTACTTTTTCTTCCCTAGATTCCTAGACATTTTATTTTGAAAAACAGAATAGTTCTATTTTAAATGCATGCAGTGAAACAATCTAATAAAGGAGTCACATATTAGACATTTACACTAAGGGAGTTTTTGTACAGCTCTAATCTAGTCATCTTGTGTTTTATGTGATATTTAATGTTTACATTTTTTCCCTATCATGCACTTCTGTCAACTTCACTGTTATCAAATGTGCTCTATAAAGAAATGTATTACATCTGCTCAGGATGTCATGTTTTCACCTGTGTTGGTTTGTTTGTCTGTAAGCGACATGATGGAAAAAACAATTGCACAGATCTCCATGACTGTTTTTTGGAGAGATCGGATATTATCCAAAGAACAAACGATTAAACTTTAGACAAGATCAGAGGATGTTTTAAAGAAAATCCCTATGGGTGAATGTTTTAACAAGAAGCTACTATTTCACCACAAAAGGGCAGCAGTGTTCAGTCTACAGCAGTGATTCCCAAGCACCAGTACCGGTCTGTGAGGCAGTTGTTACCGGGCCTCACAGAAAGAAAAACATAATTTCCGTTGTATTAATTATTGGAGTCTGAAAGACATTTTATTTTGAAAAAAACGACCGGATTCTCTCCAACTTAACTTTTGCCTGCGTCTCTTGACACGTCAATATGCTTGTCTCAGTCACGTGATACGACGTATCATGTATCAGGTTCGTTAGCCAAAATATAAGCCCACAAACTAGCGAAAATGAGTAAAAAACAAACGTCTTTGGAGAGCTACTTTGAAAGGAAAAAAAACAACTCAACATTCGTTTGTATACTGGTCGTGTTATTTTATTTTGCCGTATTTATCTGCCTCGTGCTGGTCCGTGAAAATAATGCATTAAAACGGTTCGTGGTGCAAAAAAGGTTGGGGACCACTGGTCTCTAGCATCAATACAGCTGGATTTTACCTGGGCAGAGGTTTGTACTCCCTGAGTGCTTTCTATGTATATATTACAGCAGCGTTACTGTTTTTAAATCCACTCTATAGATACATTTATTTAACTAAAACTCTCCATTGACTTGTTGCTACATCTCCAAAACACTGAGACTGATATTGATGATCCTCAGACTCAGAGCCCCTGAACTTTCTGGCCTTTCCCCATCTCCAGGGCCTCACTTATACACTCCTGATTCACGACCACTCAACAAAGGCTCTCCATGTTCATCCCCCCTCACAAGCTCTTGATGTGCACTCATCTGTCTTAGCTCTCTGATTAACTCGGACTATTAGACTCATCAAAACAAATGAGACAAATACATGAGCACTGTAGGATACTTAGGGTCCATAAGCGGGCTCTCTCTAAGCTTTTATTGCTTCAGTAGATGGACTCGTGATATTCAGTGATTACACAGCTAAAGCACGGGGAGGAATGAAAAAGACAAGGGAGAAAAGAAAATGACATAAATCCTAGCTAAGCAAGATCATTACTCATCTCAAATTAAATTAACTCTCTGTCTTTGATAATGCAATGTAATTTGATTCCGGCAAGTTAAGCTTCTTTTATTTCACTGGGCCTGAGAAGTGCTGAGTCCCACTGCCTGTTTTTCCTATCAGGATGGGTGATAAAAGAACATGGCCCTAAAGCAAAGTAATAGCAGTAATCAAATGGGTTGTTTACCCCGGTTTCTGTTGGGTGACATTTCCTTTGCCTCGGCAGCAGGGCATCTAACTAAGATAATTTAATTTCCTCTGAGGAGATTGGATTTAAATGTTCTGACCTGATGAGGCTGTGGCTGCATCCATTGTAGCGTCTGCTTCGCTGGAGTCGTTATGCATGTGGATTGCCATGATTTCCATACAGGTCAGATGTGCACGGTGTTGTGCTTGATCAAAGATGTATCAGTAACACAGGTGCAGAAGCTGAAACGCCTCGGATTTCATATCTGTCTCCTTTAATTCCTCGCTAAATCCACCCTAAGGTGACATTTAGTGCGATTGAATTTTGCGGCTGGCCTCAGACAATGTGTCCAAATGTGTTAATCTGTCTGCCTCTCTCTCTGTCACCCAACGTAAAGAATGAATGAAGTGTTTAAGATGTTTGTGAACAAGTTAGCGCGAACAGCTTTGGGCAGACTGTCAGTTAACCCTAACCATGTTAGATCGGAGAAGGGTGCACTATATAAATGGGGCATTAGGGATCGCAGGAGAAAGGTCTCGGTGTGGAGGGCTTTGGAATGGGACCGCCATGGACTCTCACACATTCACTTGCAGGAGGAAAAAAAATGTAGGTATGTGCAAACTTTTGCTTCACGAGTGAATACAACAGGGTCCTGACGTGCTTGTTGATACCCTGCGCTGTGGTCAGTTTGTCAGATTTTCCTGGATTAGGCCTCTGTTGTGTGTTATCTCGTCACATGTGAGTGTGTGTGCTGTGAGTAGAACACTATTCATGCATTCAACCTCATGCTGTGTGGCTGAAAAGGTAAAAAAAAACACAGTGCAAGACCCCTCCTTTAGACCATCCAGCTCAAACCGATGCTTTTTTGTTCTTTGGTATTGTAGTAATTTGTAAAATGTGTAGGAATTTATTATTTTATTATTTGAAGTACACTAATGCAAAAAGTATAATGAAAGCCTTTGCCTTCTTTTGACCATTTGTAAGAGAAACAAATGTCATAATCTGCCAAAAATCTTCCAAATTGTGATTAAAAAAAATAAAATTGCACAGTACTTTTCCATAATTTACATCACTCCTTTATTTTCCTTTGAACTGCCTCTTACAGTAGTGCTCAGTGAAGCATGGCATGTGCCCCAGAGGACTGAAGAAAATCGATTATCTGTGTGAGCAAAAAATAAAAAGCTCTCTCCGATTCAGAGGCGAAATGGTGACAGTGCTGCTCCGCGAGTTGTTTTGGGACCATTGTTGAGCTGACAGTGTCCGCTGCTGGTTGGAGCGTTAACTGCATGTCTCCTATAGCACCGCTGCGCTTCAGGGACGTAAACTTTGAATGCATCATCAACAGCATGTGCTCGACTCAGTGGAGCATGATGAGGCCGGGGGCGAGGAGGGAGGGAGGGGGTGCATCTAACCTTTGTTGCACATGCATAAACATGATTTTATTTAAGGATAAGTCCGGATCTATAAGGAACTCTAAGTGCATGTGAATCTGTTAAGGATGTGTTTCCTTACCGTGCAGAGGCAATACTTTGATTTCACTCTCCAGCTGTTGTAAATAACAATTGTTCTCCATCTTTACTGTTTGTTTGTCAATTCAATCAATTCCATTATCGTACATCCGCGCAGCTGGATATCAACAGGTGTGTGAGGAGTATGAACGCACACCAATGCAATATAACACTCCAGTCCCCCCCCCATGAGCCCAAATGTTTAATTACAGCCACAAACAGCAGATGGCTCTCTTGAGTTTTAATTTCTGCGCCTGTGATTGAGACTTGGATGATATTCATCCCCAAAAAGAAAAGAAAAGGAATCTATTTTTTTTTTGTCGTTCACTGGTTTTTTATTGACAGACAAATCAGCGTCTAGATTTGGAGGTGGAGGTAGAGGGTGGGGTGATTTCAGTTGCTTGTAGTTTACCTGAGACATCCGCGCAGTCTGTGGTGGTCGTTCAAGTAAAGGTTATGATGTCCGACTGAAGAAAACATTTCCTTCCATTATTGTGCGGTGCTGAAAAGAGATGCGCTGTCCGTGGTGCTGAAACCACACAGGGAACGTGCTTCTCTACCACACAGCGTGTTAAACAACTAAAGGAGGGTTTTTCTTCAGGAGATGGGGGGAAAAAGTTACTGTAATCTACTCAGATTTCATATTTTGTATTATTTAAAGTATAATACAGGTTTGACTATAACACAGGGGTACTCGGGTTGAGCTTTACAATTTCTGTTTCTGGAATCCAGTCACATTTTACAGTAAATCTCTCCACATTGCAAAGCCCAAAATGAATCGTTCAAGAGTGAAATATTACAATCTAATGGCAGCGTGCAGACCGGCTATTCATCCCCCTTCAAGCAGGGGTTTGGTGGTCGAGAGGGAGGGAGTAAGGGGAGGGCATCCTCTCCACTCAGGCGTGTACTAACGAGTGGTTAGGACTTGTTGATGGGGAAAGATGTGTTGATATGTGGCACATAGGCTGAAACGAGTGACCACCACTTCCTATCGGATGGGAAAATAATTTACTGTTTGTCAGCCGCGTTACTTTCGTCCCCCTTTTCCCATTACGCACCGATCGCCATACGTGCATCTCCCTCGCAGGAGGCTTTACAGGGAAATGCACTGGGTCGGATTGTGTGCTGATCGCCGGGGGGTTTAAGTTTATATATTTGTATGCAGCTTGTCACACAATGCAGACGTCATCTCCACAGGACTCAGATCAGCTTTGGTTATGTTTCCCCCCCCCCCCCCTCCCTCCTCCCTGGCTTCTCTCGCGCCCAACCGCTTGTGTTGTGATGTGGAATACAGTGGAAAAAATATGTTTTGAGAACATCCTCCGACAGATCGCGGAGTAGTTGGAATATAACTTGGCTTTCATTTAGCTTCCTGCATCACATAGTAACTGTACTCCACTACGTATTTCTTTGGATCTCCAAACGTGTGGCTCCTGATCGCGGGGTCCCTGTCGCCGATTGCAAACTTGGAGTTCGTTTCGCCCGGGCTGCTGCGCCTTCAGCCGGGTTGTGATCTTTGTAGGAGGCGCCTGTGTTTGTTTAATTGCTGGCGGCGCACATGCACAGGCATCCCCACCGCAACATTAAACAGCGGCTTCTAATAGAGCAACCTCGTCGGGCAGAAGGAGGAGGAAAAACGGAGGTTGAAAGGAGGAAAGAGTGGGTGAATTTTTGCCGTGAGGACGCTGCAGCCGGTGTTGGACATTTAAGAAGGCGATGCTTCGGGACATTTCACAGACAATGAACAAACACATCACAGTACAGGTATGAATAATCTTCTGAAATCTTCATCCGCCTGATTTTTGGCATAGCTCTTCATCAAGCTCGTGGTCACCGATGTATGGAATTACGCATGAACTGATCTCATTTTTCCACCATGTCCAAGAATTTTTCGAGTGATGATGACAGCTGGTTTATTATCTCAATTATCATGTAGTATTTGGACAAAAAACAAAACCAGCTACTGAACACATATTTTTGACATTTGACATCACTGAAAGGACCACTTAGCCGCCACCATGGGACTGTGACCCGGGCTGCGAGCTCCGAGAGGCGGCTGTTTGTGTAGTCTGTGCTCCGTGTGCAGACTGGACCTGAGCAGTTGTGACATTTTGAGCCATGGCTGCTGCTATCGCGAGTGGGCTGATCAGGCAGAAGAGACAGGCACGGGAGCAGCATTTGGACCGACCCTCGACCAACCGAAGGAGAAAGAGCCCCAACAAGAACAAGGGGCTCTGCAATGGGAACCTGGTCGACATCTTCTCTAAAGTGCGCATCTTCGGCCTCAGGAAGCGGAGACTACGGAGACAAGGTCTGGGAACTTCAGTGTGCAAAGTGCCTGCTTTGTTGGCGTGTTGCATTGAGTGTAAACATGTCCATACATCCAACCACTGGTTGATTGCTTAATTAGGCCTTTATCTATCACCACTGCATTGGCACCTGTGCAGTAAAAGCACAAATGAATGATATACATGTATTATTTACCACAAAATGTTGCCAACCAAAAAAAGTTATTTTCAAGAGGAAGCATTGTGTGTCTGTTTATTGGCCAGGTGGGTGAAAATAACAACCCTGCCTCTGATCTATATGCAATCCCAGGTAGCTGACAGGCTACTGACGAGTTGTACCAAATGGTTTTGACAGGTTTACCGAGCTGTCACCTCGGCAAATCTGGAAAGGGCCTGATCGTTATGAAGCACATGCAAAATTCGCTGAACCGCTTCGTACACGAGCACATCACAAGGACCAGAAATGAAACTCATTTCTATGCAAGTAAAAAGGTCAATGTCTCCCACGGATTGGAGGTTACGCCTTTCAAACATAATCTTTTCTCGCATAATTTTACGAATTCTGGGGGCCACCGGCCTCTCTTTGCTCCAGCTGATATTCGCTCCAATTATGGAAATGTCATGAAGATTTTTGCTGTAATGTGGCAACCTGGGATTGTTAAAGAGCACTGTCAACAATTATTTCACCGCTGGAATCAGTTCCAGCGGTGAGGATAATTTTTCTTACAAAGAGGAAGTAGGATAATTCATTTAGCAAAGAAATTACTTGGATTATTTCCCCTTGTTAGTGAGTGATGGAAGGTGAAGTGGTGTTTCTCTGTGAATCATCAGGTATCAAACCTGTTGCACCACATATACTGAAGCACCAAACGGTTCAATTCTCTTTAGAGTTTGATTCCAAACTCATATTGGTTCCTAAAAAGCACTGAAGCAATCTTTAGTCTTTCATCTTGTCCACAAAGAGAGCCATTTTGATCGCTGGGTCTCTCTCATCCTGAATGGAGCAACACTGTGAAATGTCTCCTTCACAAGCTCTTAGTGATTACATGGATTAAAATGGCTTTTGATAAAACAGGATCTATATAATAGCCCATAGAGGACACATCTGGACATGGGTCAGGGTGCATTCAAAATGGATGGGTATAATCGGTTATCCCCCAGGCTGCTGCTTGCTGTCCACTGTGTGCACGTGTTAGGATCTGTGCATGCGGCCGTCCCAATATTTGTGTCTCTAATTGCCTGCCTTCCTCTGTCACCTCCACACTGGCTCGTGGCATATCTAGTTTTTTCATAGTGTCCAGATGATGGTGTCCGTCGGTGTGGAGTTAGTGTCTCACCACAAAAAAAACCATACAAGACAAGAAGGTTTTTTCTTAATGTTTTATTGTGCAGAGGATACAAAATCTGTCACACAACCCTGGCAACCCTTAAAATGACAGCATCACACCAGGAACAGCCATTTTCTGGGCCTTCCTGAAACTCACAGTGGAAGTGTGTGTGTGAGGTGTGTGTGACGAGGCTTCAAAAATATGAGAAGCTAAAAATGAAATTAAAATTAAGCATAAAGCTGATTTGGTGTTGTGACCTCGTTTAGGATGCTGTAATCGGAACAAACACTTTGTTTTCCCTTCCTTGAATTTTTTCACTATTTGTGATTAAAGGCCTAATGGGAATATACTTCATTAATTCCATGCTCTCACGAGAATTAGGAAAATCTTCACTGAGTGATATCAGACTTTGCTGTCAGGGGGCTGCCTTGAAAATCCTGCACATGCCACTGTTTCTCTCCTCCATTACTCTCCTCTCAGTCGCTGCATTATCACAGGAGCACACAGCTGATGAAGAACCTGTTTGGTGCTTAATTTAATATTAGACCTTAAGAGAACTTTTTTTTATGAGTATAAACTCGAATGCCCCTCTGATCACATGTGTTGTGATGACACTGGCAGACTCACACAGTTGTCTTGGTTCCCCAGGTGAGAAAAACACTGGGCTTTTGCTGTGACAGCTGAGCCTGCGGAGAACAGAGCAGCTTTCCAACCATCCAGACTGTGATTATATATTGAAGTCACATTCAGATTCTCGCTGAGATGTGTTAGGTTGAGGGAGTGTGGGTGTTTTAAAAAGAAGTCCAGTATTCCCTTTGGCTTTGAGGACTGATCTCATTAGTGAGACTGTAGATTATCTCTGTGTTGAGTTGATTGACACTGACTTACATTGTGTTTTTGAGACAAACTTTACCAAAACACGTGACTTTATTTTTCGAGATATCACCGTCTATGAATAGAAACTCCACAAAAGCTCAGTGTGTTTGCTGTCTGCTGCTGTGCTCATGCAAATGCACAGATGTGCAGTGGTTACCTGTCCTTGTCCAACACCTCAGAGAAAACGCTGCGGTGTGTTGTTGTTGTTGTTTTCCCTATCATATCCACTTTTAATTTTAAATCATCCATGCATTTTGATAGCAGATGCAGAGCCAGTGATCACCCAGATTTTTAAGGGATTAGATGTGAGTTGTAAATCCTATTACACTCAAACCCAGCAAGTGAGCTGGGGGCACATC
Organism: Pseudochromis fuscus; assembly: GCA_900323345.1. Classification (NCBI taxonomy): domain Eukaryota; kingdom Metazoa; phylum Chordata; class Actinopteri; family Pseudochromidae; genus Pseudochromis; species Pseudochromis fuscus. Next base: position 4,581 of record OOFC01042042.1, on the reverse strand, counting down.
CAGCTCGGGCTCGCCCATAATCTCGCTGCTCTGGCTCTAATTATCTCACTAGATTAGATCCATAAATCATCGGATCATGTTACACAGATCAGACCGTCAGATTAGCTTACATGATCTAGAAATCCCCCGTTTGAGGTGAATGCTTCCCGAACCCCGGCTGTTTATTTGTGTTGACAAGACGTAGCGGCGTGTCATCAGTCATCAGCGTGTCTTCAGAGCTGTCTGGATCACATGAGTTATTGGTGGGATGTCGCAGATGTTTGGAGGTGAAATGGGGAAGGGGGGGTGACTGTTTGGTTCGAGCTACTTTTGTGTGACAACAGAAGTAACATGGAGGGGGGGGTGTTTCCTTCGCAGGCTGGAAAAGCCCTTCTCTTATTCCAGAAACATCCAAACTGGGTCAGGCAGGGCAGGGCTGACAGCAGTCTACAAGTGCTGCTGCAGCTGTGCCTGTGTGTGTGTGTGTGTGTGTGTGTGTGTCCTCCATATACTCCATCCCCTGCTTGCTTTGCACCGAGCTGAACATGTGTCTCTGCTCACACACACACAAAGAGGGATGACACAACAGAAAATAAAACAGGAAGAGGCTGTAGAGAGGCCACTTCAGGAAAAAAAAAAAAAAAAATCTCCACCTTTCTGTGACAGTTCAATTTATATGTAGAGAGGAGTTGTGCAGTTTCGGTGTTGTCGAAGGAAACCCCCCTGCTGCTGCCAAAACCGCCGCTCGCCGTTTCCCTAGAAACAAAAGAAATGGCACCGAGAAACATACCGAGCTCGTATTGTAACAGAAGAAAAAAATAATGCGAGTTTGACCGGAGTAGAGACGGGATCCTCCATCTGTAATGAACAGCGTTGTCACTTCGTTTCACCATTTGGGTGTGAGACAGATGAGAAGAAGGAAACAAAGGGAAACTGACAAAATATAAAGAGTAACAAAGGGAAGATGAGTCAAAGACCTTCTCGACGTGGGGAATACCACAGAGACGCTTTCAAAGCACTTCTGGATTTTAAAGAGTGTTTGCACCGTATCAAAGCTCGACTGACAGAGCTTAAAATGCTGTGTCATCCTAACAGCATTGAAGTCTTTCTGTCTTTTTTTTTCACATCCCCACCCTTCCTATCCCATCATCTCGTATTTCCATCTAAAAACTGCACCGCCTACTTGCTTATTATTGTGTTGTAAACATGATTTTTCCAAGTCTGACCTTCAACAATGGATGTTTTTGGGGGGAATTACAAATCCCACGATGTCATATGTGCATGTCTGATGTCAGTCGTAAATATTGCATTGATTATTTGAAGATATGATCGCCTCCTACACATATTCATCCCTCAGAATATCATTCAATCTCATACATTTTCGTCTCATTTCATGTTTTTCTCTCTCAATTTTGATAAATTACCTTTAATTTTACAGATTTTCAGTTCCCTCTGGCTACTGCTCAAAAGTACTGAAAATCGAAGCTGTAGGGAAGGTGTGTGTGTGTGTGTGTGTGAGAGTGAGATATACTGGCTTGCTCGCCCCAGGGAACACAGCCAGCATCACATGATTTATTGCATGATGGAGGAGCCAAGTTCACCTCACACACATGTACACACACACACATGCACGTGCACACGCCCACCCACACACAGAATCGCCAGCCACCAGTTATGCAGTTTTAATTATTACAAATTGCTCCCTACTGATCTGTCCTCCGAATCAATCTCACTCCACCGCGATGTTTAAATGCTGGTCAAAGTCATTAATTGGCCACAGGTTTGCCAACTTTGTGTATTGGCTCAAAAGTATTTGCTCAAGGGAATTGTGCGCTCATTAAAAATCCATGTGAAAATGTGTGTGTTACTCTGCTGGTCCACGAAGAACTGAGGCTCAGAGCAAATCCAGCTCAGTGATAAAGATCTCTGAGTGTAATGTGATGGTGTTTCCCTGGTTTGGTCTCGGATACAATATGTGTTTCAAACCATCGTTATATTAATGAATTGTGTCAGTGATATGAGATCCTGCTGCTTTTTTTTGCGCTGGCAGTGACAAGGAGACAGACATCATTTAAAGAGATTTGTAAACACAGATTAAACGTCTGATATTTGAAACACAAAAGTGAAACATTTAGTAGATGACTCAATGGATGACTCAAAGAAAATTCAGAAATCTTGTTGCATAGTTTTCTGAAAGGGATTTCCAGTGTTTCCTCACATGTGCTGCATGTCTGAATCAAATGTTTCAGCTGCTAAATAGGTTAATGTCTAATTGTTCAAATCATTTATTAAGAAAAAAATCCCCAGTGCATGTTGGTTTTAGCTTCTGTATTGTACTACAGTTTTATGTGTTATTATATTGGAAAATAAATAACTTGGACAAAACAGGAAAGCTGGATTTCCTTGAGCTTTACAAGTTAACTCTTTACCACCTGAGCCTCTAAATTTCCACCTGGACTTTTTATGCTTATTTTGATTTCAAATTTAACATGCACAATCTAACATTCATGTGCAATTGCAGTGTTTTTGTTCACTAAAACTCTAAAATCAAAATCCGTTTTAGTGTTTTTCTGCTATTCTTGCATCATCGTCATTGTTACTACACTTTTACAATGTGTAGTATATGGTGAAGCGGCTAATTTGTCGGCTTTTGGGAGAAGCAGAAGTGAAATTACCATAATGACAACATCTCAGCTCTTGGAATTTTTCTGATTGCGCAAAACGTGACATAATTACGGTAATCCAAATACGCAAATGTATCACCAGCTATTTTCACACACAAAAGAACAGGTTAAAGTTACTCATGGTTTAAAATACCTAATGATAACTTAACATAATGAGATAAAAGTTGATATTGGAGTCATCTATGTTACAATTTTTGGCTTCTATACAAAAAAAAACTTGAGTTAAGACCTTAAAACGATGTCAGCTGCCTCCTAAGATCACCTGGGATGAAGCACGACAAACAGAGGCAGGAAAATGTCTGCACGGTGACATCTTTCTCTGGCTGAATGGCTGCGAGAGTTTTGACTGGGTTCAGTATTATTGTAAACAGCAGAGATACTGTCACCGTCCTGTCAGCCTGCATCAGTGGAGCCGCTCTGACAGTCTGATTCTGCTTTAGCCACCTTTTCATTGTTCTGCTGGAGCAACAAAAGCTGCACCGCTCAATGGTGTGGCGGCGGTGCTCGGGATGCACCGGCAGAGAGGCGTTTTCTCCCTCTTTGAGGCAACGGGGAAAGGTCTGGGAGCTTCCTCATGCCGTCACCCGACACGACCATTTCAGAAGAGAAAGCCCTGAGCTGCACACCGACAGGAAAAAAACTGAATCTGCCCTCGGCGAGACCTCTTGAGGTCTCCTCTGTGGCCACTCTCCCTCCCTCCTCCTCTCTTTTTCTTCCCCTGTCTTTTTTCCCCAACACTCCCCCCACCCACCCACACACACACACAGTAGCTTGCAAGGAACATGGTTTGGACTCAGGTGAAGTTGATTGTCCACCTCCCCAGGGCTTTCTTAGAATGAAATCTGGTGTGATAGCTGTCTCTGCGATAAGGCTAATGCAGATGCTATATGACCCCGGACACACAGGTACACACATGTGCACGCATGAAGAAATATTGTTGCACGATTGTTGCAGTTTTTTTTCCCATCATGCAGGGTTATTAAAACGTGTCCTTTTCAGCTTCATCCTCTTTTTACATTTCCTTCATGATATTACAAACCTGCAAAATGCCAACTGAATTATGACTGGTCGAGCTGCAGCGGCTCTGGGCTGTTTCACCACAGCAGTGATTTATTTACAGTAGATATGTGGCTAATTCCCCAGGTGGGTCAACTAAAAGGGATGGAGCACAGACTCTCTCACATCCTACACACTGAGGACCCAGAGAGGGTGCTGTTGGGTTCATTATGGGAGTCAGGCGACCACAGATTAATTCTGCTGCCTATAATTGGATGGGCTATCTCTAAGCAGGATGGGGGCTTATGTGCCCAGAAAGTTGGCTGTGGGATTTGCCTGTGAAAAACACAGGAGTCCAAATAGTTGTGCAAGTCCTTAAGCAAAAAAACATATTGCTGTACAGTAACCAGTGCTATATTTAAATCTATTTTTTTTTATTCAACCCTGTTCTTTCTGCTTTTTCTCTCTCCTGCAGATCCCCAGCTCAAGGGTATAGTGACCAGGTTATATTGCAGGCAGGGATACTACTTGCAAATGAACCCCGATGGCTCTCTTGATGGGACCAAGGATGACAGCAGTAATTCCTGTGAGTACCTTGACAGTATCTGTTGGCCTTCTAGATCTAACGCTTGATACGTGCCTGGAAAAGTTTGAAGATGTGAGGACACAGTGAACTAAAGCTTTTATTAGGGGGAAAAAAAAAATGTAATTATATAGAGCCTTTACACGTAGGCTGAGTCCGAATGTCCACACTATTCCCTAACCCCTCGTTTGCTATATAGTGCCGAGCTACATAGTGAGGTATATAGTGCTCTGAATCAGCTGGCGATTCGGACACAAAGCCCCCTACTTTCTCCTGGCGTCGGATCATGTGACCACCAGCGGTCACCATGGTAACCAGGCCACTACGGCTCACGAAAAA
>OOFC01042040.1:0-15716 GCA_900323345.1 Pseudochromis fuscus | reverse complement strand
GAGGAGGAGGAGGGGGAGGGGGTGAACAGGCATGATATCTGTTTGGGTGGGTGTGGGTCAGGTGGTTGGGTGGGCACAAGGGATTGTTTTTAACTTTTAAACCACTTTGTGTTGCATTTTTATGTATGAAAAGCGCTTTATAAATAAGATTTGATTTGATTTGAATGTTTGAATGATGTATTCAATATGGAAAATTACTTTAATTAGTTAAAGTAGATTGCATTTGTTTGTAATTGTAATGACATCATTTTTACTCAAATCGCCAAAAACCTTGTATTCACTAGGCCGTCTTTTAGTGTTGCAGTGCACAGAGTTTTATTAGGAGCACTGTTATAGCTGAAAACCAAACAGCTTTTATCATAGGGAACACTCAAACACGACATTACCATAAAAACAGAAATCCAAAGCATTTTTTGTTTTACATTTTCCATTTTTAATCACTACTTTTACATCAATAACCTGTCCTGCACCACTATGAATGTGCATCATAACCTCAGACAACACCTTGGTATCTTTATATTTGTTCAGAAGTGTGGCCATTCCTTTACTATTGCCATCACAGTGCTGTGGTCTGTCTCTGTTACCGTGTTGAGTCCAGACATGAGAGGCGTCAGAGATGCGAGTGCCACCTGACACGAGAGCTCTCATACGACCATGGTTCATTGGGCTTGTTGGGATGGAATTAGATTGGATTCAAGACAGAAGTGGCGTAGGTTGGATTTCCTCTGCACTTGTAGCAATTTGATGTCCCTGTGGGGCGTTCAGATGGGCCAAACACAAATTTGACAGCATTGGCTCCATGAAGCAAATCGTGTTAAAGTGAGAACAGACTGTCAAGTTGTGTCACCTCCCTCCATCTTTGCCTTTTTTTTTCTGCGAGCTCTCTGTCACTCTCTTGGCTGACAGGGTCGCCTCTTTGTTCATCCGACCAATAAAGAATACATCACAGTCACAGACGCACTGAGCAGGAACAGCCTGTGCTCTAGAAATAAAGTTAGATGTCAATGATTGTTTTAATTAATAATCATTTACCCGGGCTCACCCCACACCCACCGAGGCCCTGTGTACCCCGTGGGCTGCACGACCGATGGCTGTGATAAACTGAATATGAATCAGCTTTTTTTGTGACCTGCCAAAAACGTTTAAAGAACGTATTAATGATGATAAACTGAATGACATGTGGCAAATTCAACTATTAGTCATTAGCAAAATGAGTCATTCAGTAATGATATGTCACATCTGATGACAAGTTGCACTGACACACGTGCACAGAATGATCCATTGAAATCTAATCACCACTGACTTCTCTTTAAGCGGCTGTGACCCGGTGTCTCGTCGCACAAGCCCATCATTCAAACACAGCTTTTTTTTTTTTTTTCAGTTTCTAAAATAACTCACATTTGTTTGCCCCCTCATCCATGATTAGCTTCTTGAGTCGCTGTAATTAATCAGAGTTAACACTGGCAAAGCATTTGATAATTTCTGATTCAGCATAATGTAATTATTCATTTAGATAGCATTATGTATGAGTGTTTCTCCCTCAGATCTCAAGGTCAGAGCAGAAATGCAGTCCATTGATTTGTGGCTGCGTCGGACGTGTCATGCATAGTTAGGCTGCTTTGTGTTCAAAGGGCTTTCTCTCAACATTTATTCCCATTATTTTGAATATAACATTCAACACTAGGGCAAAATGTAGCATTTTTCATCTTCTACTGACTAATTTCTCGTTCTGAAAGATTGCAACCCTCTTGATGTTTTGAACAGAAGATAAAACGGCTTAATTAGAGACAGTTATGAAGGCTGTGGATTGAGTGATTGCAAAGTGTATTAAACTGAATTTTCACATACTTATGTCGTCATGGTACTGTTATCAAGATTGACTCTCGCTGCACTGACAAAGACAGGATTTAACTGTACTCCACAGAGTGGTACAGTGTGTTTTTTTCTTTTTGTTAAAAAGAAAACATATCTTCTGACATCCACATTTTGAATTGCTCCCTTTGTACGCCTTGGCCCGGATGCGGCCGAGTTGTTTTTGTGTTTGTGTCTTGCAAAATCTTCTCTCTTTTTTTTTTGGTGCCTCAGATTTTTCCCCTTTGTCCTTATTCTTTTCATGCACTGTTCAATCAAATGTTCGAATACTTTCACTGGCAGCATAAAAAGGCAGGAAGTGTGAGATCCCCATCATCCCTTGCCTTCACACTGGCCGACAATGGAAGTGCATTAGCACCAATCAGAAACATTAGAGGAAATTTGCCTTGGCGTGATTTGATAAGGGGCCAACGCATTCTCCAAACAGCCTCCCTTCACTCAGCAATAATAATAATAGACATTCTACAGGCAGGGACGGGTGAAGTAATAAACATTTTAAGCCTTTGCTAGTGCACTTCAGATCTGATCTTGTCAGCTAAAAAGCTTTACTGAGTTTCATCGCTGAGGGAAGGACAGAACAGGGGTTTTTATCCTCATTTGACTCAATTAACCAAATTTAATTAGCCACACAGGGAAAGAGTGTGTGGTTTATGATGTAGTGTAATTCTTGTGTGCAGCATTTCATCATCAACTCGTTTGGTCCGTGGTGGTGGACACTGTATGTGTGCACCTACTGTGTGACACAACTCATAATACACTCATTACATCACTTCTGTGTGTGTGTGTGTGTGTTCCATTTAGAAGACATTGCCTTAACGAGGCAATTCTGTCTGCCGACTAAATCTAACTGTGACATTCTCCCGCTTTTATCATCGCACAAAGGCCATGTTGGTCATATTGTATCACCCTAATGTTTGCAGCACTTTGGTGAAGAGTCCTGAGCAAACATTCAGTGTACCACAAACCCCATACAGAGCTATTTCCATTGGACTTGTACCCAGTGACGTCACATCCATCCAGCTCCCACTTGCGGGACCCAGTAACTCTGTTTTCTTCTCTACCCACAGCTCTTACCGCCTGGATAAAATCAACAGTGACATGCGTAACTACATCACCAATTTTGCTGCAGACTTAAGGTGAATACAGGCTCAACGCCTCCCCGTACCTCTCTGTTGCTGCCATGTTGCAGTGGTCAGATGTTGCAGCCAGCTGGCTCGCTGCCCTGCTGACACACTCAATATGGACGCTTCACAGAGCGAACACTCAAGACCAGTCAATGAGAGGTCACCTGGGGCAATCTGGTCATACTGGCAGAGCCTAAAAGCAATGTTAAACACAGTATAGATATGATCCGATTCTCTGCCATTGTTACTCCAGCACTGTAGTGAACTATTTTCCTTTAAAAAGAGAGATTAATCGTGAGCAGCCTTTTCACTATAATTTCAACTTAATCATTGGTATTCTCCTCTAGGATATCTTGGGATGTTAAGAGGCTTGATATTACTTATGCAGCCTTGCTACAGCATCAGAAGATGGATTGGGGAACTTTTAATCACGCTGGAATTTTCTTGCTGCCAAACATCAGTGTTTATCTCTATAAAAAGCCCAGAAACTGCTTACTCATCCCGACCTGCCATTTAGAAATAGATCTGGCAGAGGGAATCTAACCTTGCTTTGGTATTCCTAAAGTGACTCACATAGTATTATTTAGTTTACTTAAAGCACATTTCTTCCTCTGCCTCCCTCGATTCGTCGTCTCTCTCCAGCAGATTTCTAACTAGCCGAGGGTTTCTGAGCACCTCTCTCCTGCCCTGCTGGGGTAGCACATTTAATTGACCTGGCTGACACGTGGGTGCTCTCCGAAGTGCTTGCTCACTAACTAGCTCCTGATTTGCATTTCCCTCATCGCAAAGCATTGATTGGATGTTTCAGCACAACAGAAATCGAACTGCCTTAAAGGACATCGACAGTCGGGGAGAGAAACAGAAAGAGAGAGCCTCCCCTCCTGAGACACACAATGTCATAACTAGCCTCAGTCTCCAGTTCAAGTTGCCCAGAGGAAGCTCGGCGCGCTTAATCGAACCTAATTGTTTTTGTCATCATGTTACACCTGTAGCCGTTAGTCAGAGTGCTTGTTTATTTGTTGAATTATATCTGATTGACTTGCTTAAGAAACCATGGCTGCGGCCTCACTTCCTGCCTGCTTCTCTTTTTCTCTCGTTGTTCAGTCAGAGCTACCACTTGCAAGCCACCAGGGACATGCACCCCAGCATTGCCCTGGATCCCTCTGCCAACTACAACTCGCCCAAGTTTCGCTCAAGAAACCAGAGCTATATGCGAGCTGTCAGCACCCTCAGTCAAGCTAGCTGTGTTAGCCAAGTGAGCCAGGTGAGTCTGCATCCTTTCAGTTTGGAAAGACCTTCAAGTCCTCTCTTTTACTTGGACAGTTGAAGGAGTTTTTTCATTTAAAACCCAAGTAAAACAGCCTGGGTGTCCAAGTTTCACTGTTACTGCAAATCCTTTTATCTCCACCAGTTAGGTTAGGATTTTCACTTTGTTTGTTTGACCATGCGATAGCAGCCTTACAGACAAACTACAGGACAAATCTCAATGATGTGTTGTTGGAGAGGTAGGGTATTACCCAAGAAACGAATTATTTAATTTTAGATCAGAGGATGGGATCCTGTTTCTAAAAAAATACTGAAAATCCTTATTTGTTATAATGGCCGAATGTTTGAAGAAGGTAAGTGTTGCTAGTTCATAGCAGGGGTAGCCAACTGTGGTCCTTGAGGGCCCCTATCCTGCATGTTTTAGATGTTTCCCTCTTCCTACACACCTGATTCAAATGATCAGGATCGTTATCAGGCTTCTGCAGAGCTTGATGATGAGCTGATCACTTGAATCAGGTGTGTTGGAAGAGGGACACATTTCAAACATGCAGGATAGGGGCCCTTGAGGACCAGGGTTGGCTACCCCTGGTCTATAGCTTCAGTACAGCTGGATGATGCCTTGGCACAGGTTTGTGATCTCTGAGCGCTGTCTAGTTTTTACATATTGTTTCTAAAAAGAGACAACATTTTTTTCCTAATTTTAGTTACTTCCTTTATATGAAAGCTTGTTTATCTGGAGAAATTAGAGGACTCCAACAAGGGTCATTGAGATATTCATCTCCTTTTTGAAAGGGAGGTGTATTGATTTGTTTGGAGTCTTAAAAGCTTAACTAAAGTTCCACTAATTCCAAATCCCAGTAGAACAAGATGTTTATCTTTGATTCGTGATGTTGTCGGATGAGAGTTGAAGGATAACCGTCAAACAATTTCTACTCAGTGAACAGCCATTTGTAAGTAGTTAGTATCAAAAATATTACCATGTATGTCAACATCTAAAACAGGATACAGAATAGCTCTTTCCATAGACACTAAGTCTTTTATAAAATACTCTCTGACACAGTACGATTTACATCACATTGTAGATAGTAAGACAGGTACTGCAGTAAAAGTAAAAGGAAGCAGCTCACAGGATATCAGTTCCAGGCAACACTCAAATACAAAAATAGTCTTTGTGACATATGAAAAAAAAAACTTTTCACTGATCTCCCTGGTGTTTTTTGTCTGTTAAAACTCAGTTTGATTTCAACAGCAACCCTTTGTTTTCATTCATTCATCTTCTATACCTGCTAATCCAATTGGGTCGCTGGGGTCTGCTGGAGCCTATCCCAGCTGGCAACAGGCGAGAGACGGGGTACACACTGGACAGGTTTTCAGTCTGTCACAGGGCTCTCCTTTGTTTTATCAACTGAAAATGACAGTCAGAGACACAATGTCAGGTTTATAATCAACCAATTCATTAATTAATCTCCAGGAAAAAAGAAAAGTCCTCACTTAACAATGGGAGAAGGCATACTTACAGTTTTTGTTCCTTACAGGTGAGTGAAACAGAAATAAATGGCCAGTTTGAGTCTGTGTGCGAGTCCGTGTTCAGTGAGGTGGAGTCTCAGGCCATGGAGGCTCTGGACCTGCCCGGCTGCTTCCGAACCCGGAGCCACAGCTACCTGCGAGCCATCCAGGCTGGCTACTCCCAGGACGACGACTGCATCCCCCCCATGGCCTCAACCGTCACCTCCACCATCAGGTCGACCACAGGTAATTTCACGTAAAATCAATTTGCACAACGTAATACGTGACTTCCTGAATGTTTTTCTTTTGTTTGCTTACGTACTGACAAGTTAACACCAAAAGCTTACATTTGACGTTAATGTGTGGTAATGGATGAATACAGAAGCGTTAGTGCAAACTGGTTGTCCTGTCAAACAGCTCCGTATTTTTGCATGAATCACCCTTGTATGTTTCTTTTTTTGATGGAGGTAGTTCATCCTACTGTATTTTGGAAACAGTGCTTCATCTGCTCATCCACTGGGTGCATCAGAGAGTACAGTTATGAACCCTATTGAAAATCACAAATGGAAATTGTCTGACATAAAAATATATATATCAGGTCAGAATAAGGACACGGCGGCTTTTTCCACTACATTGTAGAAACTTTCTTTATGGTGCCACATGGTGACGGTGCAAATACAGCTTTTATTCCAAACTGGGAAAACATATGGCACAACTGCTGTATCCAGAGATTACATTGTTGACTTGTAAACCCAGTTCACACTTAAAGCTATGAAATGATCAAAGATTTACTTCACACAAATAATTTTGTTCTCATTTCAACGCTCATGTTTACACACAATGAGATCCTGTTACAGAGCTGCAGACTAATGTGTCGAGACCTGAATAATGGAAAATATAAAGTTGACAATGACTACACTGATAACCGAACTGTCACACTGATTAGTCTTAAATGCATATATCTGATATGCAAACTGGTCACAATAAATCTAAGCCCACTCAGATGCATTTATTTTTGATACTGAGCCTTGATTATAAATTGCAAGCTGCTTGTGGTTTCAACAATTCCCGTGATTGCTGGATTCACAGAGGAAAGGATACGTCCTTGTACAGATGAAGAATGTGGGAAGAAAAGAAGAAACAGTGCCTGGATGAAAAGTTTGAGTGGATTCCACCTCCTCCCACAGTAGATCCATGAACTAATATCCATTGGATTATAATAGGGATAGTTAGAGGTGTGGACATCTGGAGATGTGCTTATGATCAATTCTTCTTACCCATAAATGTTTGCTTACACTGCTTTCTCAGTAAAACTCAGATATCTTTGCATTTTTAGGATGGTGTTTGGTGTATAATGGATTTTGCCACTACTTTGGACATGGAGCAATTAGTGCTTCAAATTCAATCATTCAAACTGGACCTCACATTTTCAATAGGGTTCATACTATACTTCCTGATTGATGAGAAAAAGGTTTGGAAGCTTTGCTTATCTTTGCCTCTTTTCACTGCACAAAGTTCTCATTTCCGTACCTCGACTGAAAGCAGAAGAGCATGCAAGGATTGTTCTGACGCCTCATTTACAAGAAATATTGTCCATTCTCTGTGATGTTTTCCGGGAGCTAGGTGTTTCAGCTTTGTGCATTGAAAAGATGTGAAGAATGCATGCTACAAATTAAGTTTGAGAAGGCAGTGTAAACCATTAATGGAAATGAGTCAAAATAGGAGTGCTCTCTCAGTGTTACACTGGCTGTCAGTGGTGTAATTTAAAATGAGTGTTAATTGTTTTAGATAATAATAATTCTTAATATACATCCACACTTCACTGATGTGCGAATTGGGACAATAATCATAAGGTTAGCACTTTACTGCCGCAGATTTCAGCTATTATCTTATTTTGACTCATGGCATTCAGTGCATGACTTGATGTTACTGCTTTGTGGCAATAAAAAGCACATTCTCTCCAGCTGCTCACACCTGTGGCCATATTACAGATACCCATTTACATTTGTCTTCCAGACAGAAATTATGTGCAGGAAGACTCTTGTTTACCCGACCAGACCAGTATACATGAGGATTTGGCAGACACAGCCCCTTTGACTCATGATGATCTAGGCTGCCCCATCAGAAGAGACAGACTTTACCGCCAAGATAGTATGGGGGCTACAGCCAAACCTCTGTCTGGACCACCAGTTTCTCCAAGCCTCTTCAGATCCCCCAGATCTAGTGCTACAGAGCGGCCATCGCCAAAGGCCATCCAGGCCAGTATCAAAGAATCGGCTACTTTGGCTGCAGCTATAAGCATGCAATGGAAGGAGGAGGTGTCGGCCATGCGTCGAGAATTAGCCGAACTCAGGAGGGACCTCTGTAAAGAACTCCGTGCTTTCAACAGTAATTTTAACACGTTCACCCAGCATTACAACACATGGTCACCTCAAGGGGGCAGCATGGCAGCTGCAGCAGGAGCGGGTTTAGGTGGAGGGGTTGGAGCAGGTACAGGGACAGGAGCAAGGGCCGGGGCCGGGGCAGGAGCAGGAGTAGGAGCAGGACGACTTGGGACCTCTACGACAGATAGAGGCACTGGGGGAGCCAGAGAGAAGAAACCCCAGGTATCTAAAGTGTCTGTGGGAACCCAGGCCAGAAGCAAAGTCCTGGTCCGGCAGAGCACTGCAGATGCAGCTGTTAATTGTCCAGAAGAAAAGGATGAAAAGAAAGGGGCACGTAAAGGTCTACCGAAACAGCTCTCAATGGACCCAAGCATTCTTGCCTGTCCTCAGTCAATGTATGTGGAGAGTGCCATACCACTTTCTCTGGATCCAATACTTCCTGGATCTGTTAGATCAGCCCAACCAGAGTCAAGTGACTTTACTGCTATGGACTCAAAAACAGAGTTAGAACCAGAGCCAGAGCTGCCAGCCCATGCGATTGTGAGTTCATCTGACACGGTCACTAATGAGCCAAGCACCTCTCATGGTATAGTGCCACCTTCATCAGAAACACCTCTTGAGAGCCCTCAAGATTCATTGACAATGGAGCGAGAAATGCTAATTTCTCCACAGCTAATAATTTCATCTCCAGCTAATGAGTCCCATTCACAAACTGAACCATCTGACCCGGATCATATTAAATCCCCCCAATCAGAAGAAATTGAAACTGATAAGATACAGCTTCCATATCCAGTCCCAGTAGTTACTGTGTCTCCACCAGAAGACCATGACGATGACATCATGTCAGATTCAGAGTCTCCCGATCCCGTCATTATGGACAAGCCAGATCCAGTCTCCCAAGAACCTACAGTTGCATCTGTACCACATTCAGGATTTGATGACCCAGACTCCTCAGAACCAGCAGAAATAGAACCAAATCCGTCAGACTTACCTGTAGCATCGTCACCTGACCCTGATGATCAAGTACCACTCTCAGTTTGTGATCCACCCACAATTGATCTTGATATTATTGCACCATGTAATTTAGAGACTGACATCCAATGTCCATCTATTGTGGTGTCAGAGTACGTTGACATAGACTCTCCTGCAAGTCCAACTGGCAGCGACACAAACCCAGATCCCATTATCACCTATCCTGATTATCCTTCTGATGTTCCTCCAGAGAAAATGTCATCAACCTCAACTTTTGCTTCCAGTTCAGTGGAAACTCAATCAATCACTGAGCCAGAGTCCCAGGACTCAGAGTGGCCACCACTTCCAGAACCACTGGATACCACCCCTATTTATCATGCTGATCTGGTCCACTTTGACTTAGTCATGCTGACTTCCCTAGATCAAGATGACCTTGACTCAGTGTTTATGGACCCTGAACCAGAGCCTTTTGACCTGAGTGTTGACTCTTCATCTAATGCTGAAGATTTAGACCCACCAATATACCAGTCTGACAGTTCTCCCATCCCCACTGTGGACCCTGCCACAATATGCCCCTTGGATCCATCACAATCAGTAGAGGTTGTCTGTTTGGATCCAGCGATGGAGTACCGCCTAGCTCACATGCCTCAGGATGTCGCCTCAGAATTACATGAATTTCCTCTACCACAGGTTACTGTCACGATATCTCCTCCTAGTTCAGTATCTCCTGATACATCACTGGAAATAGACTTTGGACCCACAAGTCCAGACCCAGATCTTCCTCTGCCTGGGACAGATTCATCATCATTAGATCTCCAAGACATACCCTCAGTGGAGTCAGATGATATTATAGTTGAGACACTGGAGTGTGTGGCTGTGTCCCAGGAGACTATAGGACTGGTTGGAGAGGAGGCCTCAGGTAGTCTGGAGAGATCCTCAAGCGAGCAGGCCTTTCTGTGGAACAGGTGGCAGAAGAGGGTCCAAAGACGAGATTCAATGCGAAGGAGTGCCAGTGTGGAATTGTGGAGCAGCAGATACGAGTACAACAGCGCAGAAATCACATATGTATCTCTCACTCTGTGAGCTCATACCTCATTCTCAGCAGACAAAATGTAGCTCAAAGTACTGTATATTTATAGCTCATGGTTTGTAGCTGCCAGTGCACTGTAGAGCCATGTGCAGATCTAAATGTCATGTGATCATTGGCATTCAAGCTAGGACTTCCCTCTACACAAACATTAATCGTCCATGAAAAAAGACTGCATTGGTAGCAGCAAGACCATATTTCATGGATTGCAACATATTGCAAGAATGTACTAAACCTTATGTGGTGACAAATGAACAAAAATACTTCAAAGACTTTTACTGGAAACAGCATGAACTTCTGTGAAGCAGCTGTCACCACTCATGTGGATTACCTTCCAGGACAGTACTCCTTATTTCAGTGTATTGCTCTAAATCATTAAATACACTAGTAAAGAATGTTCTTGTTCACTTGTTACATCAATAATGTTTTACACATCTATTTTAAGAGACTCTTTTATGAGCTCTGGTATTAACTGTGGACAGGATGGCTGAATGGTCTCGACAATCCTTGCAGTTAATGATGGAAGCTTTCCTTTCCTTGACTTATTTGCAGCTCTGTGTATATTGTCACTCTATAGTTGGGTGAATTTAAATTTTCCAGTTATCATATAACTATAAAGACATACTGTTTACTATGTGAGCTGTCGGATTGACTCTGCAATTATATATATACATATATAAGAAAAAGGACATGATGCTGTGGAATGATGTTTGCACAATCTTAAGTGGAATACTGTGGTGTTGCAGTCGTATGCAAAAGTTTGGATAAATTGTGTGTTTTATTGAGAGGGGAAAGTAAACAGACATTAAAAATTTGAAATTTTAAGGTCAAACACAGTTTCGAATTTCAATTAATTATCCTAAGAGCTCTAAAAATAATCAAGCTGTAAATGTGGGATGTGTAAAAGTCAAACTGGGCAAGCTTTTAATTTGTAAAATTGAGAGCCCTTGTGAGTCTTTGTGTGTAGTAGGTCTGGTCACAGAAGATTTGTTATAAAGGAAAATATGGATTATGCAAAGGGGATCCAAACTTTTGCATACAACAGGAATTTGTTTGGAAATAACTGTTATCATTTAGTCTCCAATATGATTACACACCAGTACAGTTACAGTATGTAGCCTTGTCGTAGACACCTATTACCTACATGTACACACACTTTGCTTCAAACAAACAGAATATACACACACATTTTTCTTGGGCTGATAATATAGACACATTTATTTAAAAAAAAAAACAACACACTAAATGAATCTGACTATAAAAGAAACAAGCTTTGTTGAGAGGTGATATTGTATTTTTTACTGTAAGATATCATCCTAACGCTCAGGAATCAAAGACTGGGAATGTAATGCCACTGGGGACGTAAGTGTAATGACATGTTGAATGGTGTTCCTTCCTGAAAAGAAGTGTGTCATTGTGTGGCTATTTTTTAATGTGTGACAATGAATGATGGAAATTATGATGTAATGATGCATGACAGATGGCCTCGATATTTTGTGCATTTCATATACAGTGCCTCACTGTAAAGTGTATGGTTCAAGTCATAGTTTCATTTTGATATTCAGTGCAATGAAAGGAGCCGACATGCCAGAGAATTCTGTTACCAGCAAAAAAAAAAAAAAAAAAAAAACAGCTAAAAAGCCAGGCAAATCACAAAATATATCTGTGCTATCTGTCCAATTAATGGGCTCTATATGGAATCACCCACTGAAGTCTGTGCTCTAATAAAAAGCACTGGAACAAAAAGAATCTTTTAGCAGATCATAACTGAGCTGCCAGGAAAAAAAAAAGATCTTTCTGTGTGTTGTTTTGAATTGAATATGTGCTGAGCACTTTATGAAAGTTTGCTAAATTGGCTGAATCTGAAAGGTTTTCAAAGTAGTGGAAAATTAATTAGGCTGTATTATAGTATTCATTTTGCTCATTTCACCCACGTATAATGCACCACCCCCTTTCCTGTCTGGGCCTCCTCTGAGTTTACCATTTCCTTTAGAAAAAAGTGTTATCTGAAAGTAGCACAGTTTAACCTGCACTTCAGTAGCATTATATTAACTCAAAATGTACAATTCTTTATTTTTTCTTTCTTTTTAAAGCTGCTTCAGGATTTAGAAAACCACTGTATGACAAAGTCGCATTTACACTGGTACCTCCTCGCTTCGCCTCGCCCCAGATCGTCCCCCCTGCATTTACATTGCTGAGGATAGTCCCTCCTCCGTGTAGCTGGCCGT
This sequence comes from Pseudochromis fuscus, assembly GCA_900323345.1. Classification (NCBI taxonomy): domain Eukaryota; kingdom Metazoa; phylum Chordata; class Actinopteri; family Pseudochromidae; genus Pseudochromis; species Pseudochromis fuscus. The sequence continues at coordinate 3,277 of OOFC01042040.1, read as the reverse complement.
CATTCATGACATCGTCTTCTATGTGACACACAGGCGTGGAAAGAAGCAACGGAGGAACAACTGCTGTTTTGGCTCTCGGTCTATGGCTGTTTTTCACAGCAAGAAGATGATTTTTGTTTTATTTTGAAAGGTTTGCACCTCGTCGAGCATCCAAGGGGCAGAATTTCTGACAGTTGCCATTTCTTTTCTTGTTGTTTGAAACATGTCTGCACGGTTTGACGATTTAAAAATGGCGTGTTTGCAGGGACAGATTACGTGCCGCGCAGTGATGACGCAACGACGCAGTGACGATTCCAACCAATAAGATTTTAGTACCTGCTTCGACCTGACCAGGTACTTTTTTTGGAATCGCAGGAGAAGATGCATGAAAAGTTGTACCAGCTACCAAGAGCCAGGTCCTTTTTTGCCAGTGGAAATGCACCAAAACCGAGATGAGGCGAGGCGAGATGAGGCGATGCGGCACCAGTGTAAATGTGACTTCTGCCTGTTTTCTACAGTGAACTTTGGTAGTGAGGGAATACTACTAAATAAAAACAGTGTTTGTCATAACACAGAATTTACTAAAATATTTTTACAAAGCAAATAAGCCTAAAAACCAAACAGATCAAGTGATCTACTTAAGTTTTCTACTATTAACATCCATGTTTCATATTGTGTTGAATTCATAAAGACTGAGATTGACTGAAGTCAGTCCTGTTACATTAACAACAAAATGATTGAACATCAAAAATAAATACATAGTGTTTAGAAATGCTGTAAAGAATATGTCCATAGGATTTAGTCTTCAATACACAATCACAGAAAGATAATATCAATATGCACTTTTACATTATTAAACTCGCTGTAGTCCAACACATACAGTGTGACACCTTTTATACCACTCTACTAATACCTGTTGGTTCCTGCTCAGTACCATAGACTATATATAGACATGGACAACTGGTGCAAAAAAAATTAATAAATTGAGGCTGTTTTGATGCCATCAGCTAAAGTCAATATTTCTTGAACTTGAGTCTCGTACACATTGGGCAGTGTCGTCGGGTTCAGGGATCGGACCTGCCTTCTCACTCCTCTCTTCACCTTCTGGCTCCAAAAAACCAACATGGCTCCATTCAAACGCCAAACTCCTGCTTCAGAAAGACAGGAGAGTGTCCACAAACCAATGGGTGACACCATGTTAGCTTTGTACAGTCAGTGGTCAGTGCACACAGTTGATGATGCAGGTTCACTTAAACAATATCTCCACACACATGACTGCAAAATGGTAGAATTACACATCTACATTCAAAGTGATCATTGTATTGACTTTACAGAACTGCCTTTCTTTATCTGGTGACCTCATGAAATGAAAAAACATGTGCAGATTCAGACCAATGGTAAAACCAGAGCCATATCAGATGGTGCAGTCAAGCTACTTCACACACACCTTAAAAAAGCATCTGCTGGAAAGGGGTGCGCAACAAAAACAAAGCATCAAAGACGTATTTTAGAGGATAAAAAGTAGCAGCAAGCAGTACAGGGGGATAAACAGCATATGTATCAGTGTTGATTACTCCTGTATATTGTGCTCTCTGTACCAAAATTGCCTTGCTCACTCTCTGATCAAGGCGCTCTCCTGAAACACAGTCATTTTTATACTGGGGATTTTTAGACTTGGCAATGTGCCACTCGAGTGAAGGCAATTTTTGTATAGCAAGGGTGTTTTTTGTCTTTTTGTGATTCTGCCAAAAAAAAAAAAAAAAGAAGTACATAGATCCCACTGTGCAAGATGATCCTCACACCCTGCAGTCTCTCGCTGGACCCAATCTGAGTATGTCTTTTGTAATGTTAATATATTGTACTGTGTGTATGGGCAATATATGCCCACTTTTTTCTGAATATCCCCACCACTCCCTTGTTTTCAGGGATCCAGTTCTGCCTCCCCTCTACCTGCAGCATTGATTGGACTCCCCAGCAAACCCCAGGTAAAACCTCCTACCTGAGGCAATCCTCTATTGCTCCGTTTCAAAGTGTGAGATATAATTTTAACGAAACATGGGTTGTCCTGTGGCAAGTTGCTGTGAAGAACACATACAAAGAAAAAAGTTTGTCTCTAAAAATCTTATTTGAATAATGTGAAGTGTCTGCAGTTTTTCACAGCTAAAGAAGTCAATTGAAGACCACCATCGAGATAATGAACTGGAAATGACCACAGTGTAAACAAGCAGTGATTTCATAGAATAAATGATAGAGTCACATTATGAAGATCAGTCTCTTTGTAATAATAACTTAGCAGACTTAATGTTATTTGTTCAGGAAGTACCGGTAGTGGCTAGTGCATAGACTGTATATAGAAATAGAGGAAGCAACCTGGGCTCAGAAATAAGACCAATGCAGAAGTGCAAAAAACTGCAATACTCCTGATGGCCACTAGATGCTGGTTCTAAAAAAAACTCAGGTTCCAGTCAGTCAGTCATCTTCTATCCCTGCTTTCTCCACACTTGGGTTGCAGGAGCCTATCCCAGCTGTCAACAGGCAGGAGGCGGGGTACACCCTGGACAGGTTGCCAGCCTATCACAAAGACAAACAACCATTCACACTCACACTCATGGTCAATGTAGACTAATCAGTTCTCCTAACAAGCATGTCTTTGGACTGTGGGAGGAAACCAGAGTGTCTGGAGAAAACCCACACGTGAACAGTGAGAACATGCAGACTCCACCCAGAAAGCTGAGATTTGAACCCTGAACCTTCTTGCTGTGAGGTGCAAGTGTAAACCACTGCACCACCGTGCTGCCCAACTCTGGCTCCAATTGACTTCAGTTCAAAAATGATCATTTTAAACTGCGAAATACATTAGCTAAAGTCCACCTTTCTTCTGTTCTGTTTACACTCTGTACTGGACTGACTGGAAGGTGCAGTTGCTCCACTACACCTGCACTACACCCATACTCTACACTACTGTGCCTTTTTTGATTAAGACAGTCTTGACAGGCTTAATTGTTGAGAGTGCTTTCCCCGCTGATGCTTGACATATTTACGATTGCGTTACTTTGTGAACCCTGCTTTCCATTCTGAAGTCTGCACCAACACAGTCCCTCACCTGCCTCTCAGTGTGATTCTATTGTTAGCTTCCACTGGGTATTTTAGTGATCTATCTATGTGACAAGGAGCCAATTTGTTTTCATGAAGGGTGAGGTTAAGAACACAGTGACATGCATCTAACCGGTGACGTGCAGAGATGCTTTTCAGCGTGGCGGTAGGAGCTGAGGCAGAGGGAGGCAGAGGGAGGGAGAGG
>OOFC01042036.1:0-10860 GCA_900323345.1 Pseudochromis fuscus | reverse complement strand
CCTCTTCGGCCTCCTCCTCCTCCTCTTCCTCACACAGACACAGGAGAGCTGAAGGGAAAACATCATCGCATGTGAGAAACGTAAGTGGATTGTAATGAAGTACAAGTACAAGTAAAGCTGGTTGTCTGTACGCTTCACTTTTAGTCCACTACATCTAAAAGTAAATAATGCTACGTGCAGCTGTGCTACATGTTACAGTCACTCTGCTGCTGCTTTGTTTATAGTTTTTATTTTCTGATGTAATCAACAGTGACGGGGAAATTGGTGAACTTGTTTTCCAGCAGCATTACCTGAAGTATTTGTAATTAAAATGGCAGCCTGGGACATTTTTACAGTAAACTAAATCTACAAGCAGTCAGATATTAATATTATAGACCCCAACATCAGGGGATGTACTCGTGAAATACTGTATTGTACTTTAACAATGTTTTAAAGTGAATATTTATTTTTACTTACGTAAAAAGGTTGATCTGATACTATGACTTTTACTAGATGACATATTTTTATTTGTACTTTTTCTGAATTAAAGTGTGTGTACGTTCTCCACCACTGCTTTAAGAAACTGAGGGTTTAACATGGATTTATGTGGTGAATTAAATAACTAACACACCGTGAGGATCAGAAGCAGGTGTAGTGTTTTCTCCACGTCTCATTCTGTGAAAACCTCGACCTGTGCGACCTGTGCAGTTCTTCATCTGACAGGGTCGATCCATAACTGTGATCGAGAAGCCGCTCGCTGGAAACCGCTCATTAAAATACAAATGAACACGACTGGAACCACAGATTTTGATGAGCTCCTCTTCTACCACTACAGGAATTGGATTCTCACAGCGAGAAGCCCTGTGGAGACGGTTACCATGCCAACGGCCATTCGGATTCGGAGGCATGGTCGGAACCACTCATGGACCCTGCAGATCCTCGCAGGCCCAGACTGTCGTTCAGCGACACGTATGTAAAAACACACACACGGCAGCATGTGTGCAGATGGACACTGACACATTATACTGGACATTTACTGAGATCGGCTCTGACACAGGCTGGAGGTGCTTGTTGATTCCTCCTATAAACAGATGAGTTTGGAGTAATGTCCTGTAGAGGTCCTCACAGGTCCAAAACCAAAAGAGTCATCAACAGCCTCCCCAAACCGACTGGTATGGATCACACAGCCCAGTTTAAATGGACTGGAGGGCAGGCAGTGGAGGGAGCCAGTCTTTCACAAATGCAACAAACTGTGTGTTGGCTTCAGTGCCACCATAGACCACACACAGAACAGACAAAGCTCGCATCACATCCTGTTTGTGAACTTCCATGTTGAAACCAGGAGTTTGGTATTGAACGTGGCCGTGTTGGTTGTTTGGAGCCAGAAGTATTTCAGGATTGGAGTTTTTGAATTACCGGATTTTCCAGACTATTAGCCGCTACTTTTTTCCGATGCTTTGAACTTAAACACCGGTGTTTCTAATGTATCGGCGGCACAAAGCTTGTAGGCTTTTTACAAGCTAGCAAGCTCCGTGCCGCCGATACATTTAGCCTCGTCACATCAGACCCGGTCAGAGTGGACCACATGAAACTGTTCAAATAAACTCAATAGTGGCTTAGAGACAGGTGCTCAATAGTCCGGAAAATACGGTAAAGTCCTAGATCAGATTAGAGGATGTCAGAGAAAAAAAAATCCCTTTCTTTCATAATGTGTGAATGTTTAAACCAGATAGTGTCACCACCAGAGGGCAGCAGTGTTCAGCATCAGTACAGCTGGATTATACCTTGGCAAAGGTCTGTGCTCTCTGAGTGATTTCTAAATATTCAGAATACATTTCATTCCTGCTGATGGACTCCTCTGAATTAGAAACACTCCCTTCAAGCAGGATTTACCTTCAAATCAAGTCCTAGTTTCTTTCCACTTTGATTTCACTGATAAACAGAACTGAAACTAAGTTAGACTGAATATTACCAGGACCCGGGTCAGCTCAGATCCTGGGTTTGTGTTCAGGACACCAGGAACCAGGAGGCTCTGTGGGGACCTGTGATCCATTCCCGTCTCATTTTGCTGAAACTATGAAGCCATCCTGTGGCCTGCTGATGGTACAAACAGCTGTAACCACCTCATTACTTGTCCAGTTATGTTGAAACCTGAAAAGATGATGCATCTTCTTAGTTATTTGTCCCAAAAGGCTTCTGCATTATTCATGAAACAACATGTTTTTGTTGTTATACTAAGGTTACACTAAGCCTGAGGTATGTATACCTAAGTAGGCTACAGCTCCAGCTCACTGCCAGCGACTTGTAGTCAGTGATTATGTAAATCACTCTATCATGCAGGGTTTTTAGTTTGTGTTGTGTAGCAGTTGTGTTCTTGTGTTCCCAGAGTCCACAGTGCTGACTACTACATGCAGGAGGCCAAGAGACTGAAGCACAAGGCGGACGCTCTGGTAAGACCACGTGAAAATCAATGACTGGAAGACACAAATATTTACCTCCAGCTCATCCAGGAGGCTGGGAGGAGACAGCTGGTCGGATCCAAACAGATCACAAAATAATGATTTGAAAACGCACAATGTTAACATCCGCAGTCTAGACTGTAATTACGTGCACAGTGTAAGTCTCCGAAGAATGAAAATCTATGTGGCATCGAGGGCCGTACTGTATAATTTGTGTTATTTATTGCACCATTTGTCTCCGAGGGAACATTGCATTCAAGGACTGATGATGCCTGCAAGATTATTCAATATCAAAAGAATTATCGGATCCCCCCCGAACAATGAAATGAGATTTATTTAACTTGTTATTTATCTTATGTTTACGCATTGTTTCCTCAGATTTATCTGGGGATTTGCGTCTTAGTGGGAGATTATTCAAAGAGAAGCTGCGCTGCTGGTACAGCGTCGCGTCCTCCATCTCTTATTCATGTCTCCGTCTCCTTCTGTTTCATCTTCTCCTTCCTCGCTCTCTCTCCACCTGCAGATGGACAAATTTGGGAAGGCGGTGAACTACGCAGACGGAGCGCTCTCCTTCATCGAGTGTGGAAACGCCATGGAGCGAGATCCGCTGGAGGCCAAATCACCGTATACCATGTACTCCGAGACCGTGGAGCTCATCAGGTAAGGATGGAGGCCAACGGGACTCTCCACTCTCCCACAAACTGTTTTTTTTTGAGGGTTTCTTCGAAGCATCATGAAAACAGTGTGAAGTTTCCCGTAAAGATGTTTAATAAATACTTGATATGGCTCTTATAATTCTCCGTCTAGCACCTCTTAACATCGCTGCACAGCCGTTTCACAGCTCAACGCTTGGAAACAGCTGCTGCAGTAAACTGAGCTCAGGTGTGAAACTCTGTGGTACAGCGAGTGTGTGTTCACATTTATGAACTATAACCATGTCACCACTTCCTGCAGTGATTAATGATATTTTAATTTAATGTATGTGGACTGAAGGTTTCTACAGCTGCTAATGAGCGGCTGTGAGCCACCACACTTGTGTCATTTTGATTCAAGGACTCTTTAAAAGAAATGGATGCTGCACATTTTGATGCTAATACATGATAATGAGTAAAACTTCTCCTCTGCCAACACTAATAGACAAAAACACAAAAGTAGCTTCGTCAACAAAAGAGAAATCATGTGTCCGATTTCATGATCACATGACTCTTTTTCCAAGGTAAGCTCCTCCCACATCTGTTGGAGTTTGAGGTTTTTATTGAGAGGGAGAGGTGGGTGTTACCCAAGCAACAAATAAAGTAAAACTTTGGGGGAAAAAGTCCAGAAAACTTCCTCTTTTTTAACAGATAGTGTTACTTTTTCACCACCAGAGGGCAGCAGAGTTCAGTCCACAGCATTAGTACAGGTGGATTATACCTTGGTGGAGCTTTGTGCTCTCCGAGTGCTTTCTAATGCTATGTTATTTATAATTACCGTATTTTCTGGACTATAAGCCGCTACTTTTTTCCGACGCTTTGAACTTATACACAAGTGTGGCTCATGTGTCAGCAGCATGAAGCTTGTTGGCTTTTTACATGCTAGCAAGCTCCATGCCGCCGATACATTTAGCCTCATCACATCAGACCCGGTCCGAGTGGTCCACATGAAACTGTTTGAATAAATTCAATAGCGGCTTATAGACAGGTGTGCTCAATAGTCCAGAAAATATGGTACAAATAAAATGTATAAATTTATTATTAAAGTGAATCTGAAGCAGCATCTCCAGAGGATCTAACTTCTGTGGTTTGAACTGTTTCTGCCAAAAACAGGATTTGTGGACAAAATTTGATTGGACCAATGAAACACAACTAAACAACATTTAACTTTGATGTAAAAATAAACACAAACAGAATATTTGTAATACTTTTGGCCAACGTCGTTCAGTAAATGAACAATATGACCAGAGATGAGATCAAAAGGAGACATTATCCATTTCAGCTGGACTTTAAATTGATGAATAAAAATAAATTAGCATCAGACCAGAACTGTTCCACATTCCCACAGACCTGCCACTGGCCAATCAGTGCAGTTTATCAGTCGTTGCATCACAGGATGTCTGCAGGCTTTATTTAAGCTTCGGAGAGCTGCCAACGTGTGAAGTCACCAAGTGCAACTTGAGGAGAGTAAACTGAGAATAACAAACGACTGCAGCGTCTCGGAGCTGGCAGCCTGACAGCCGGGCGCTGGACCGGGACCCAGTCTCTTCACTCAAGAGCTCGGGTTCAAGATCTGCTCGTCCACACTCATCCATCCCACTGAAGTGTCCTTGAGCAAGACACTGAATCGTTACCAGCTGCGGGGCTGCAATCACTGGCTCTGACCTCTGACCTCCCTGAGGAGGCGGCGAGAGAAAGGACAAGAATTTTCCTTCAGAGATCAATAAAGTATTAAGTTGTAGCTCCGCTCCCTTGATGCTCCGCTGAATTCCAGTTTGACTGATAAACGCTGAGCGGAGGAGGTCGCTCGGAGACCAAAGGAGAATCGTATCCTTCCACCTGTAGCTTTGTTTTGCCTCAGGCCTCTTCATCGGGGTTTCTGTCGGCCGCCGGCGAGCTGAAGGAATTAATCACCGACTGCCACTTCACCGTCGCTGTGAAGAACAGCTCTTTGAATTATTCTAACCTTGACTTTCTAATTAAAACAAACCTGGAGTATACATGTATCCACTTAAAGAGCTAAGTGTGTTTACATTGCAGCCTCATAAATCTGTGGAGGAGTAACCAGCGTCTCTCTGCTGCAGGTACGCCATGAGGCTGAAGAACTTCACCAGCCATTCAGCCACCGTTGCCGAGAAGAAGCTCGCTGTGCTGTGGTACGACTCCACTGTACTCTGTGTGTGTGTGTGTGTGTGTGTGTGTGCGCTGACCAACCACCAACAACACTCAGATTTATACTTAATTATCAGCTGATTGTTAAAGGAACAGTCTGTAGGACTTTGTGTCATCAACCACAGACTGAACTGAAACGGTTGTATCAGCTGTTCCAGGTATTAAATGTCAGCAGTGACCTGGGTGACACTACTGGGTGTTTTATGTAGAAATCACAATAATTTGTAGTTTTGCTTCATATGTATAAAACTAGAACCCTGGAAAAAACATATTTTGTGCCAGTGAATATGTCCACAGCCATGACCCAGCTGAACAAAGCTAATGTCACCTGCAGGTTTGTGGACTCTTTGTGGTATCTGAACATGGCCATGTTGGTTATTTGGAGCCAGAAGTGACCATATTTGGATATGAAGGGAGGAGTGAGGAGGCGGGTCTGACCCTTGAACCTGAGGACACTGTCCAATGAGGATGAGACTGGAGTTCACCAGTGAACAAGCCTCCAAACCAGCTGTAAATCACTAGAGCCATCAATCAGACTAACCCCGCCCCTAACTCCTCCCACCAGATCTCTGAGAAGAGTTGACCTTATCCAATGACATCAGGATGACTTATTGCCTGAATATTTCAGGATTGAACATGAGGATTTTTTAATTGAAGTCAGTTGGAGTTCTTGGAGCCAGCATCTAGTGGCTGTTGGTGGTATTACACTCTTCCATCTGCTTCAGTTTTGAGAATTTATATTTTAAACAGTCTGAGGTAAAAATGCAAAAGTCTCTCTGCAGATCCAGGGTGTGCTCTCTCAGAAATGTTGGACTGTTTTTACCCAGAACTGGGTCAAAATTGGACGAACTACATGTTGTGTTAATTTAACCCACTAAGATCAGTAAAGTCCCCAAAAATGTTGCTTATCAGCTTATCAACTTTTTTTTCTTACATTTCCCAGCCTCTTTGTTTTTACTTAGCATTTTGTTGGTTGACTCTCAGCATCTGAAAAACAATAAAATGTTGCAACTTAAGTTCAGTTCTGGGTTAGAATGACTCAGCAGTTTCAGTGCATGGTGTCTGTTCTGGGATCCTGTAGAAACGTGGCAGCACTGCTCTCTGTAGATATAAAGGGCTCGTTCCAAGTTTACAGAAACACAATGATTGTGTGTCTCAGGTGTTTTTACACTGATGAACACATAGTTCCATTTATTGACAGGTGTGAGTCTGTGGTGCGTCGTTCAGTCTAAAAACCAGAGTTTAACCCGACTCAGCCTCAGCCTCAGATCCTGCAGCTGAAAACATCAGAGACGAGTCACAGTGGGAGAAAAACGTCTGCTGAAAGCAAAGTGGGTCTTGACTTAGATGTGAGTTCAAGGGGATTTGGCCGTCACGGAGATGGATAAGAATATTATGGGCTTGTACAACGTCGGGTGTCATGACCTGACAGTGACGGCGGTGACAGCGACCTGTATGAAGACCCAGAAGAAACTCCACTGCTGACTCCTTTCAGTTTTATTCTGTCCGATAGTTTTTATTTATGACATAAAAACAAAATTCATTAATGTGACTAATTCACTGTGTTTAAACTGACAGTGTAAACATAAAATGTAGATTTTCTTCTTCTATTTTCATATAATACTTTGATCCATTTCCCACTTGACTTCACTGAGGTTCCTCCTGATCCACGAGGAAGCTGTGGGATGTGTTTGGAGTCCAGGACTGTGTAGAAATGGACAAAGCAGTTTTTAACCAATGGAAAATGAAGGTTTTCTGTTAGGAGTTTGAGTAGAAGTCAAACAGAGATATCTGCAGTGAACATTTCTGGTGGTCCATCTGAAAATAACTTCATTATTAAGAAGATACTAGACTTTAAAATGAGGAAGATTTAGGGGCGGGATTAGTTTGATGAACTCCAGTCTCCAGTGGACAGTGTCCTTGGGTTCAAGGGTCAGACCCGCCTCCTCACTCCTCCCTTCATATCCAAATATGGTCACTTCCTGCTCCAAACAACCAACATGGCCACAATCAGATACCAAACTCCTGGATCAGGATGTGAGTCCACAAACCAACCGGTGATGTCACGTTAGCTTCATCCAGTCTGTAGATTTTCACTGTAGTCTGAGGTCCAGCTGCAGTTTGTGTGGATGACATGAAAATAATATTGAGGGTGGAGCCTGAAGGATTCATCTGCCCTCTAATGCTTTTGTTTCCATAGTAACCGCTGTCTGTCTCTGCTGTATCTGAGGATGTTCCATCTGAAGAAAGACCACGCTGTCAAGTACTCACGGTCGCTCATGGAGTACTTCAAGGTAACACACACACACACACACACACGCACACACACACACACACACACCTCAACAAAAAACACGCAAAGCCAATTACAATCCCTCACATACATTTCATATTCATTTTCACGGTGCCTGTGCATTAATTTTGTATGACGTTATTAAATCCCGCTCCTTCTCTTTGATATTAATGTATTAATTAGCTCCATCAATCATCACTGTGGATTGTTAGGGTTTAATGTGCTTGTTTTGATTAATTATGTTTAGTTTAATTAATTACTGAGGATGTCATTATCACAGTGCTGCATTTGCATTGATGGGATTGGATTTGTGGGAAGCGACTGACTCGGGGTTTAGCCGTGCATGTGTGTGCAGGCTGTGTACACACAGGACGTGTTGACAGCGAATCAGAGCGCTTCATTTTTGAAGGAAACAGTAAACAGAGTTTATTCTGAGATACAGTCGCTCACACACTCTGGAAAATGTTGGGTTGTTTTAATCCACAACTGGGTCAACATTGGACTAAATACATGCTGGGTTAATTTAAGCCCGTGAGAGGGACGGTTTTTACCAAACATTTTATTGTTGTAACCCAGTGTTTTATTGGTTTTACTCCACATTTTGGAGTTTTTGCCCATTATTGAAGTATTTTGTTGTTAAAAAAACAACAAAATGTTTGATGAAAACATTTCATCTTATTGGGTTAAATGAATTTGTCCAATATTGACCAGTTCTGGGTTAAAACAACTGAACTCTGAATTCTGTTTCATCCACTAAAGCTAAGATTACATCCTGTAGGCGTTCATGTTTCAGCCGTTTAGTTGAAGCTTTTTGTTTATAACGGTTTCAATCTAAAGTATTTTTAACTTTCTACTTGATTAAAATTGTTACTTTAAGGGATTAATTATTTAAGTTACTAATGCTATCATGGAAATATGGAGTTAAACTGTAACATTTATTCAGGAACTATAGATAAAGAAGAGAAAGAAAAGCCTCTCTGCTAGTTCTGGTAGCCAGATTGTATTGATGCATGTTGTCCATAGGCTGCAGATAAAACTGGAGGGAGCAACTGGGTCTCTAAAATTAGGCCAATGCAGAACCACAAAAAAGTGCAATACCATCAACAGCCACTAGGTGCTGGATGCAAAGAAACTCTGGTTACATTTGACTACAATTCAAAAATGGTCATTTCCAATCTTGAGATGGATTGTTTGATGGAGACTAGACCTGAACTCCAGTCTCCTCCACATTGGACAGTGTCCTCAGGATCAAGGGTCAGACCCGCCTCCTCACTCCTCCCTTCATATCCAAATATGGTCACTTCCTGCTCCAAACAACCAACATGGCCACGTTCAAATACCAAAATCCTGGATCAGGATGTGAGGCCACAAACAAAAAAGTTGTACTTAAGTTGTGTATTTTTGTCAATTGAAGTGAGTTTTTTGGAGCCACCATCTACTGGCCATTGGTGGTACTGCACTTTTTTTGCTTCACACGTCCATCTTTTACATAGAGTCTGTGTAAGGAAGCAGTACTTAACAGACAGCTGTAAACAACATGATTTAATAGATGTGTGTTTTTCTGACCCAGAATTCAGCCAAGAGTTCCCACCAAGCACCGTCTCCCTGGAGGACCAATGGGAAGTGAGTATCCACACACACACACACACACACACACACACACACACAGACACAGAGGCAGCATCCCCTCCCCTTCATTCACCTAGATAATTGAGAATTTATAATTCACCGGAGCTCTGCTGCAGAATACCACGCCGGCCCTGACAGCCACTTGCTCAAACAAACCCCTCAGGAAGCAAATAAAGGGATTGATTTGTTGTAGATGTGAGAGGGAGAAGACTGGAGGGGCCGGAGGAGTGATGGAGGGAGTGATGATGGATGGAGGAGGAGAGGCGTGGAGGAGCCGCGGATGTGAAGCTAATGAGTTTGGACAGCTCTGACGCTGCACAACAGCAGGACTGTGTGTGTGTGTGTGTGTGTGTGTGTGTGTGTTTGTACTAAATCAGGCACAAGTTGTGGGTCACCGAGGGTCAAGGCCACATCACAGACATTACATCACTGCCAGAGCCACACCCCCAGCTGTACAGGATGGGGAGGAAGAGGAGGGTAGTTTGTTCTCACTCTCTCACATTTAACATTTTTATTGTCCTTAATGCTTCAGCCTGAAGTCAAAGCCTCAACAAAAGACTTAGTATTTTCCATCAGAATTAATTTGCAGCATCATTGTTAATTTAGTTGTTATTGACCTTTTCCATCAGAACCAATTATAACAATTCTTTGTCTCATTTGCCTCTGCTGTGATTCTAACCCTGAGGGTGAGGCTGCACCAATCACGGCTATTATATTAACAATGGATCAAATGACTGTAAATAATGTGAAGCCTCTCTGCAGGTGCATGTCTGCAGCTTCTTGTTTCTGATTGGACGTCTCACAAACACAATGATGATACAGTCTCCAGCTGTAACAGTTCAGCCCAAAAGTCAACAAACAACACACAGAGTTAGCTCAATAATATTATCCTGTGTCTGTTAAAATGTTAAATAGTGTTCACAGCTTGTTCCACTGCCCTCTAGTGGCCAAAAACATGCTTTAATAGCACTTTCTCTGTTGATGTATTGTTCTGTGACCCTTTCTAATACATTGAACTTCCACTTTGTAAATACCTGAACTGCTGCACTCACCAAGCTTTCAGTTAAAAACAGCCTGGAACATGGTCGGGTTCATCCAGGACACTACTTTAAAGGGCATATGACACAATTTTTACAAATTGGATTTCACCACTTGTATGATGTACATACATGTATATACGTGTATCAAAGTTTACAACATCAAACTGTCAGTAAAAGTCACGTTTTTTTAAGAAAATATTTGTTGCTTGTGCACGAAACGTCCTCCATACTTGTTTGACGTCATCGGGAGAACCTCACATGGAAACTAAGGAGTAAATGTAATTTTGTGATGATTCAAATTTAAGTGGACCTAATTTTTGAAGAAATCGCTCAGATAGAAAATTTAAATGACAGGGGGGTGATGTAGCACGTACAGGAAGCATTTCCCCTCAGAACTGCAAAACGTGTGTATGTGAACTTTCACTCCCTTAAAGCTATTGAAAACGGATCATGCTAACATACTGAGGCCGTCAGACAGAGGAGGATCACACTGAAGACCTGCTGCAGGATTCATTGTTTAATTAGTTGATGTTCAAATATCCAGTGTTATGATGAAAGACAGAGAAAAGAGGAACATGTCTTAGCGAGCAAGCTAC
>OOFC01042034.1:0-11551 GCA_900323345.1 Pseudochromis fuscus | reverse complement strand
CGGTGTTTCTCATGTTTCTCACGAAGCTCGTTAGCTTTTTACAAGCTAGCAAGCTCTGTGCCGCCAATACATTTAGCCTCGTCACATCAGACCCGGTCAGAGTGGACCACATGAAACTGTTTGAATAAATTCAATAGCGGCTTATGGACAGGTGCACTCAATAGTCTGGAAAATACGGTATGTACTTCTAAAAAGCGCTTCTTCTGCTGTAGGTCATCTGATTCATCTGCATTTTCCTACGTTGGCAAATGAGACTGAACTTGTCACAAGGGCTGCCTGTGTCTCTATTGTCCCTCTGTCCTCTCGCCATTTTTCATTTCCCTCAGGCTCAGCACACTCAGCCACCTGCTCACCTGGTCCACTTACTCCAATCACTCCCCCACAGTATTTATTTTTCTTCTGTTTGGACTTGGTTCCTTGGTCTCATCATTAAACCACCGAGCTGCTCCTGTCTGCCTAGGTGTTTCGTACACCCGGCGACAAAAGCAGTCGAATGAAGCCCAATTTAAAAGGGATAATACAGATATTCAGAGAATGGCTGGAATCTTTGGTCCGCTCTTTTGATCATCAGAAAATCAGAAAATGGGGTGATCTTTAAATACAGAAAATAACATGCTGAGCGACATGGCCAAAAATTGTAGACTCTTTTTTGTGCTATTTACTACAAAGTCAAATCAGTGTGCTCAAATTTGCTTTTCAACTTCGAAAACTACACCACTCAGACCAGACCTGTCTGGCCCACCAGGTCACAGACGAATCACAGCATTTTACTTCTAAGGCTCAAGATTAATAATGAAAAATCAAATCAAGTGTTATTTTGAAACACTTGTGTAGCTCCCTCCTGTCACAGCTGATTGGCGTGAGTGACGTCTGAGGTCGCGGCGTCGCGAGGTGACCGAGTGGAGATTTTGTTTGTTCGGTGCAGTCGATGGATGCCAGAGTCACACACATGTGGCTGAGTTAAACAGGTACAAGTTGAGGTATTACTTCCAGACCACACAAATTTACTGGAAGACGAGAGGGTGAGGATCACTGAGGCATCGCTAACTAAGCTACAAAAGCAGCTCGGACTTTTTACAAAGGAAATAAAGTGTTATGCATAATCTTAACTTATTATATGGCAATGCATCTTTAAACAAACAATATTTCTCTTTGGTCTTGGTCAGGGGCAGGCAATTATTTTTCCTAGGGGACCACATGAGAAGCAAAGATTGTGGCAAATTGATTTTATGTCACGCTGTACCTCAATCTGTGAAACTACAAAGCTTGTGAGGGGTGGGCTCCCATGGCGAGCACTAACTTACAGAAACTAAAAATTCTTCAGCGAAATTATAACGATAAAACGTGGAATCAACCAGAACAGGAAAACTGATGTTTCCCTTAAAGACTAATATAAAGTAACTTCTATAAAGTTTTGTGCTGATCCTTGTTGTGTGTGGGTGTTAACAGCAAATTGATGTTATGGTTTGCTAATGTACTTTTCTATAGTTTCCAGCTGTGTTAAATTAGACCACCAGGATGCTTTGGCTTTCTTTGCTGTGCACAATTTAAAAATACACTCAGAACATTGAGAAAGATGACAAATAATGAACAGTGGAGGACAGACAGAAAGCCCTCTGTGCTTATTTAAAGCCTAAAGGATGCGAACCTTTACAAATAATAAAGAGCACAATATTGACATACAGAAGACAGTAACTACACTGAAGGAGTGGTGAGCTCAATATGTGTGCCTAATCACGACAACAATCATACATAAAATGTCAACATAAGAGGAAAAATGTGAGTAAAAAGTTTAGTGTGCACCTTTATCCACTCCTGAGCAATATTAATAATGTGGCTATGGTGATATAAAATGATATATGGGATACCTCATCAATAGCACAGTAAAAATAAGGTTAAATGGCCTTTAATGCATTTTTTGAAACATTTTAGTCAGACAGTGAAACTACCGTATTTTCAGCACTATAAGGTGCACCGCATTATAAGGCGCATAGAATAGAAACTACTGTAGTGGCTGGGGTTGTGTTATCATCCATCTAGATGAAGCTGCGCTAAAGTCAGTCAGTCAAACTTTATTAATAGAAAACAAGCGTATCGAGAGCTCTTACCGGTATTTGCGCCGCCTTCATTGAAAACAATGTATTTCCAACTCCATTTGTCACAGTTCAAAGCTACATGAACAGCTGTTGTATTTTTTTCCCCGAGGTAACGTCAGTGATGTAGTATTATCTTTTACCAACAGCAAGGTACAACAGGTAGTGCAACTTTTTATCATGTAGTTAGTGCATTCATGCCATTTGGGGGTCACACAAGTGGTGTGGGACTGGAATTCCCCTTTACCGTTTTTACCCTGACTACGGTAGCCATAATTAACCAATATTGATCCATATATATGGCGCATCGCAGCATAAGGCGCACTGTCAGTTTTTAAGAAAATGAAAGGCTTTTAGGTGCAGCAGTAGTGCGGTAGTGCGGAAAATACTGTACTGCTAAACTGAGAGGTGCAAACAAATGCAACCAAATTGAAATCTTTGTAAATGTGATATCTTATACAAATAAACACAGACACACAATGCTATTAAACCTGCCTATAGTGAGTCTCATCTCCCAACGCATATCATGTGACATCATCTGCAAAGAACATAATAGAAACAGTACCAGGGCGACTTGTATGACAGATATGACATCGGTTTTTGAGCTTGTCCTTCTCAACTCAGTTCGGAAAATGTTCCTAAATTTCCTAAATGTGTCACATCCATCTGAAATAATAATTGAATATGTAACATATGATGTAATGTGTTTACTAGCAGAATGTTACATGAAAGAGTCATTTGAACATGTCCTGTTTCTGAAAATTGACTGAATAATCCTAATAAAACCATCAAATTTGAGTGAATAACACCATTGCAGTAAATAATAATCGACTATAAGGTGTCAGTTAAAAGTTAGCACCTTTTTACTGACAACTTTTGGATGATTGAACATAAATCGGGTCAAACTAGCCCAGGGACATTATTGTTCCTTCTCACAAATGGGCAAATGAATGAACAATGCTTTAAATGCTGAGCAGTGCTGTGTATTGTGTGCAAAGCAGAGCCTGTTTCTGCATTCTGCACGAATGTCTCACGAACCAGGCCCCTCAGGATGAACTGTAAAGCAATCCATTAGGTTTCTTGCCAAACCTGCACGGTGGCGAAAAGCGGTGAAGAGGCTTCCCTGCGACCGTCTTCTGTTTACAGCAATTAGACTAACGCCATGGAACTAATGTGGTAATGATTCATTGAGGGTAAAAATGCAACACGTGGTGCCTTTAAGAGGCTCGAAGCAGGGGAGGGGTGAAGCTCGGTGGTTCGAGGACACAGCAGGCGCCACTTTTCTCAGCCGCGCTGACCCCCGGCAGAGATGAATGAATGAGCATCTGTGTGCAGAGCCGGCTGACGGGTCCTCCAGCTTGATAACGCCAGTGGCCAGGTGATTAAAAACACAGCTCCCCTGCCACCAGGGCCGGTGGATGTGACTGGGGGCCCGGGGACACGTCACTCTTCATGTCAGCACAGCCGAGGTGTTACAGCCAGTAATTAATTAGAAAATGGAATCAAGCGGCTGGCCAGGGAGGAGACGGATGCTTTCTCCGGGTGTTTACTTTAACATCTGCACACAGATGCCACTGTATTTCTCCGCAATATTTTGTTTACCATCATTCTGCTGGTAAATGTGGTTCATTCACAGACAAAAGAGCAGATACGGGGCAGAAGCGCAACAATGTGTTGTTATCAGCAGGGCACAAGGACAAGAACACGATGATATAGTAGGCACTGTTAGAATACTGCACATTGTTGGGTTTGAGAATTATACATTTATGGCAATCCCCCAGTCAGACAATACAGCGAGGGGAAATGTGTGTGTGTAGGGGGGGGTATTTTTGCTCCAACTTTTTTCTCATGAGAAAAGGTTTCAAGAAACTGGGTTTGAACGGTCAGGACAACTCGAAACAAAATAAAGTTCTCAAAGTAGGCTGAGTAACACTCTTCTCTTTTTCTCCAGGGAGTCATCCTCCCCTAACCACAGCCACCAGTGGAACAGAGATTAAAGCCTTTACTTACAGAAAGGTAACAATAATATAATATAAACTACTTCTGTGTTCAAAACAGGAGGTAAAATCTCATTTTAACTGCTACTTCCAGAGTTTGTCTGGTTTGTCCAATCAGAGTTTCATAATGAGACAAAAATATTTTACACCCACGTAAAGAATCTGTAATGTTGTTTGTGTGCCCATAGCTCACTGGAAACACCTGCTGCATTGTCAGGATACATTTGGGAGAAGTAATATTAACTGACTCTACAGTATAAACTGAAGTTATCCTTAGTTCAAACGCTATTCTATCATTATCAGTGTACAGCAAACGGTACAATACGGCTGGACAAACTGATACATAAATGTGTGTCTGTGATGGGGAGGAAGGTGGACTCTGCGGGGGCAGTGTTGGAGAGAAGGATGATAGATCTATCTCTCTATCTATCTATCTATCTATCTATCTATCTATCTATCTATCTATCTATCTATCAGCAGTGCACAGATCACGTTACTGCAGAGGTTAGCATATGTGATGATGCTAACATTAGCCAGGTTAGCCTTCTGCTTGTGATTAAAAATGTGTGTGTATTGTTATTGAGCAACATCACAAAATGGGATCCTGTCTGACACACATAAATAAATAAATAAATAAATAAATCCCTGAAACCCTATTACTTATGATGGGTGAATGTCAGAGAACCAGTGGAGCCAGAGAAGAAGAAGAAGTAGAAGAAGAAGAAGAAGAAGAAGAAGGTGAAATGTTTTGAGTCTTTGGGTAAAATTTATAATTTTGGCACATCTCAATGGACTTTGTTACAAATCTAAATTCTTGCAGAATTATATTATTTACCTGATGATGTCCTTGGTGCGGTTTGTGCGCTCTTTTTTTTTTTTACCTCCAAGGAGGTTATGTTTTTGCCAGTGTTTATCTGTCTGTCTGTCTGTTTGTGTTCAAGATAACTCAAAAACTAACCCTAACCCAACTTATGGACGGATTTTGATGAAATTTTAAGGATATGTTGGAGGTGGGAAAAGGAAGAACTGATGTCATTTTGGGGGTGATCCGCCACACCGTCTGGATCCAGGAATTTTTTTCAGGATTCTCCTCGCAAAGTCTCTCCTCGAAGGGGTCCAGAGCAGTGCAGTTGCTCGCACCCTCCACGCCCAGGCGACGCACCCACATTTTTGGAGCTGTACGCGGACGCCACGACGCCTGTCTGCTAGAGCGCTTCCTGACGTGTTCCATGACATTTACGTGACGCGGACCCTCGTGCACCAATGCGGACATGCGGACGTGGAAAGTATCAATAGGCCTTAACGGTGCTTGGCGGAGGTCTGCGCTCTCAGAGTGCTTTTCTAGTTTTAATTACATGTTGTTGCAAAACGGTCTGTCACGTCATGTCTGAGAAAAACAGGGAAAGTCAGTCTGTGATGTGGTCAGAAAACGAACGGCTGGTTCAGTCAGTCGTCAAGAAACTGTGCAGATTTATTGTTTTGCCGTTGGGTACTGCCCACAACAGCCTGTATATGGTTCAGATCTTCCCAGGGAAAGCAGAGACCATATAGTAGCTTTTCTATGGGGATACAGAGTGGAGTGTAATATCTAGCTAATCTTGTTATTACTCACAGCTCTGCCAACAACCACCACCATTACTACCCACCCCCAGGTCACTCGCCACAGACTCACAAAATCTTATAGAAAACAGTGATTATTATAAACCTCATTATTATTATTTATGCATTAACATAAGCATACACAGTACATAAGCTGCCGCAGGGGTGACAGTGCAGCAATCATGCTGACATAAAGCATGTGAAATTAGCAAGGTGAGAAGGAGCTAGACCTGTCCAATGTAAGAGGTATGGCTTGGAAAACCCAGCTGCTGCAAACAGAGCAACAGGAAAACAGAGAGAGTGCTTTGGCTCTATCGTACACTGAACATTACCTAGTAAAGGACTTGGACCTGAGGCTAAATCTTTGAGAATGAGTTTCTCTTTGCTTTAATATGCGAGTGTTTGTGGTTTGCATCCACTGTGGTGTTTATACTTTCTCAACATCCATTCGTTGACTGCCTTGGCGAGGGTCCACCCTAAGTGTTAGGGTATTGGATTTATGTATTTATGCATGTTGCACCTGCTTCACTGTCTATAGCCCCCTTCTTTTTTACTTGTTGGATATTGTTGGTTGTTTGTTTGTGATTTATTCTAATTGACTGTCTAAATGGTTTTAACACAGAGTCCCAGTGTAATCTCCACTAATGCATGTAGCATGATCCAAATTACTTTTCTTCTGAAGTAAAGTATAGGAAATCCTTAAGTATTCACAGCACTGTAGCTGAGTCCACCACTGCCCTATTACTCTGTGTGGGTGAGACAGAAATTAAAGAACTATTAGATCAATATTAGAAAATACATATATATTTAAACATAATTGTGTCTGTGCTAAGAGCTCTGTGTGGCTCACTGCAAAGAAAAAAAGCTTTCTATTCAGTTTTTGTCATGCTTTTGTCACAAATGTCAACTAACTGGTGACAATAAAAGAAATGCAGGGGATCAGCATGGGAGACAGTTAAAATTGTGACAAATTTGTATCTAATCCATTCAATGGTTGTGGCAAGAGGCAAACCAAAGACTGACAGACTGTCAGAAACACCAACACCACCAGGCTGCTAGCAAAATGTCACTCTGCTGAGAAGTGACAGAGTTGAAGATCAGCACCTTTAGGCCACAGCCGCTCTGTAGGAAAATAGTTGTTTTGTTCCCTTAAGGATTAGTTACTTTCACAAGTGAGGGAGTGTCTCATGGCCTTGTTCACATTGGTAGGTGTGAAAGCGTGAAAACATTTTCAAGTAGACAGTAATCAGAGAGTGCAAACCTCCACTAATGAATAATCCATACAGACTGAACACTGTTGCCCTCTTGTGGTGAAATAGCAACACTCTCTTGTTAAAACATTCACCCATTTTTAGATTTATTTCAGGATCCCATCTTGTAATCTTGCCCAATATTTAATCATTTGCTCCTTGGGTAATATCCTATGCCTCAGAAACACAGAAAAATAAATCCTGAGATGATTGCTCAGAGGTTTTCCCAAATGTTGCTGTCAGATGGACACAAAAACAAACAAACCCAGGACAAAAAATATAACCTCTTTGGCAGAGGTAATAATAAATATTATGCGACAGACTTGAGTTATTGATCAGTTTATGTTTGAGCACTCATCTGTGGTCATGAGTTTTGAAGAAGGACTGGAGTCTTATCCAGGAGTTTAGCATTTGAATGTTGCCATGTTGGTTGTTTGGAGACAGAAGTGACCATATTTGGATATGAAGGGAGGAGTGAGGAGGCGGGTCTGATCTTTAAACCTAAGGACATTGTGCAATGCATATAAGACTCAAGTTAATATTTGGTCTCAATCAAGCTAACCACACCGCTAAATCTTCCTCTTTTTGAAGCCTATATTAATTTGAGGATAAATGATTTTCAGATTGACCACCAGATCAGATTGACTTTAACTAATGACATTTGAATTACTTGTGGAAAAATGTATTAACACAGTATTTTATGATTGAAAATGACCATTTTTTAATTGAAGTCAATTGAAGCCAGCATCGAGTGGCCATCAGGAGTATTACACATTACACTTCCACATTGTCCTCATTTTTGAGATATGGTTGCCACAGCAACCCAACCCTGAAACATTTCTTTCATTATCTTTCTCTGGACGTGGTTGAATTGTACTATTGTGCACTAGTTACAGGTAGAGGTTGTATTTTTTTGGGATGGACATGACCTGCTTTTTGTTGCTTTGTTTTTTCTGAATTCACTGCACCAACTACATCTCAGCTTTGTACTCATACTCGTCCATTGACCTATTCATTCTTTACATCCATCCACCACCCACAAACGAACTCTGCTTGGATGAATTTGCAAAGACTTCAACTGCATTCAAAAGAGGAGAATGAACTCTGCTTTTACAACACATTAAAAGTGCTCCCAAAAAAAAGGATTAGAAATATTTAAATTAAACGGGAAATATGATTCATGTCAGATATGAATGAAAAAAATTTGGAGAAAATAAAAGAAAGAACAGAAGCTCTTCTCTGGATTGTTTGAGACTGAGCCTGAACCTTTGACTTCTCACAACATCAAAGCCTCTGCTCCTGTGCCAACATTCACCAAATCTATAATAGATGCTAACTCTTCTGTCATAGCGAATTATTATGCGACTGAAACATCAAAGAAATCACTGTCAGTGAGTTTTCCAATCTGCCATCTGATCTCAGAACAACAGACACCCGTGACAGATATTGTAGTTACGTTCAGTGTTCTTGTCAGTGGTTATTGTTAATTCAGAGGCACATCCAACTGCAGGAGACGGTACAAGAAAGAGAACCGAACCATCCAAGCCCGAGAAGTGTGATAAAACACTTGTGTGTGGAGGGGTAGGGGGCTGCTCATCCTTTGGTGAGGTGGAAATAAACTAGGTTAGTTTTCCCACTGGCTGGTAGGAGGCACAAGCAGTGACACCTGCTTTCAAACTGCCAGGCTTTCTCAGTTCAAAGGCAGCTTTTCATATGGGATCCATTGCATCTTATGTTCCAGGATCCGGTCCAAAGTAATGACAGCGGCACTGAAGTGAAACCAAATGGCTGAGCATGATGCACGGCGTAAATATATTACCTTGTGATCAGCATGAGAAAAAAAAAAAAAAAGTCACACACATGCTGGCTGAGATAGCTGGCTCCTTTAATTCCTTGTATTTACACGTCCAGACTTTCAGCCATGTGTTCGTTTTATTGATGAGATGACGGGCGATTAATGGCATCGCTGGCCTCTCGTCGTAACCTTTTCACTACTTACTGGCCTGTGCATTTTCAGCATGCAAGTATGCATTCTGTACATCTTTATTTATTATCTGATGTTAAATTGACCGTAAAAGGACACGCATTTAACGTTTCACACTGGTGAGTATATGACAGCGTCTGGGTAGGAGAGTCCTTCAGAGAGTCCTTCCTTTTGTCTATCTCCCTCCACATCATCCTCTCATATGGTTGCTTATCAGAAAGCATTTGAAAATGTCTCTGTAGTCAGTCCTTGTGTGAACCGGCTGAAATAGTTTTTGCTGAAAATAGCCAACAGGGAAGAAAATTAAACATGAAAATTCACCATTTAGCAGAGGGCGAAAATTATGACCGACCAAATTCTCCCTTCAAGTAAATTAGTGGATATGCGACTATTAAATCATCAGCATTTTACCGGTTTAAATTTTGAAAGCTGGAGCTCCACAGCGTCTGAACTAATGTGTTCAGGCTTTCAGAGCCACACTCCATTTATTAAGTGTGTTTATGTCTGCAGATGTTTGTGTGACTCAAAGAGTAATTAATTTTACAGTAAGTACCAGTTTGGATGTACAAAATTTAAAGGTTAGATCTGGTTTAATTAAACCTGGAGTATTTTCTGGGGCTATATGCTGACTTTGCACTCCTGTAGGTCACTGTTTTCTTACTGCCAGTTACAGTTAATAAAAGCTCATCTGTCATTTCAAATGAACATCAAAGCTACAAAAAAAGAGTACAGACAGAGCTAAAAAGAGAAAACCAGGACTATTCAAAATGAATTTAGCAGCATGGACCACAGCCAAGGAGGACAAGTAGAGTGGATTCAGGACCACAGAGCAGTGAGTCCAATGAAAACATCAGTCAAGGTTTGACAATTTTTGTGAGCAGGATGATGATATTTAGAGTCTGTTTTTAGGTTGTGTTTTCCTCAGGACACATCAGGAAAGGAAAAAAAAAAAGGTGGTCTCGGAAACTTTGACAGTGGCGTGATTGTTCATGGCAGAAAGGCTGGTTTTTATTTCTTGAGGTTTTCCACATGACACTCTCTAGAGTTTACAAAGAGTGGTGTGAAAGCAGCAGTCCTTGTTCGTGAGAGAGGTCAGAGGAGAGGTGTTAACAGCAGAAATCCATGGAGCCAACCTGCCTTGTGTCAACACTCCAGGCTGCTGCCGCTGCTGCTGCTGCTGGTGGTGCTGGTGCTGATACTGGTGTAATGATGTGAGGACTGTTTTCTTGGCACACTTTGAGATCCTGAAAACCAATCAATCACTGTTTGAATGCCACATCATTGTTGCTGACCATGTCCATCTCTTCAGAACTGGAGATAACCATCTTCTAACAGCTGATACCTGCAGGATGTCACCAAACAAATGTTGTCCCAAACTGGTTTCATGGGCATTCAATGGTCTCACTGGTATCTAAAACTGGTTAGAGCACCTTAGGGATGTGATAAATTGAGAGGCTGCCGCTGACACATCTGCAGAAATGATGTGATACAATTACATAGTGGGGAGGAATCTCAAAGGACTGTTTCCAGCCCCTTGTGAAATCTGTGACACCGAGAACTATTTAAAGCAAAGGCAGGCCTGACCCAGTATTACTGAAGACCTCCTGACAGGATACACAGCCAACATGCTTGTCTGCTTGTATTTATATATTGCAACATTGTTAAAAATTCATAAGCAAGTAGTGCAGTTTCCCCCTCAACCTCCGCCACTGTGATCATGCTGTTACTTCAACCACAAATACAGACGTCAGACACCACTAAACTACAAACATGGCTGACTGGCTGCAGGTCTCCGCCTCAAATAGTGGCCTCAAGTAGTTTGCCTATACTGCAGGAAGTAACAGATTACAATTTAAGCCTGAATACTGCATGATAAATTTAATTTGTCATTTTCATTAACTGGTCTTTTATTGTGAAATATTTGCAGGTACACTATGTCTTGTGTCCAAAGATGTTGCCAGTTGCTGCCTGTTTTGAATGGAATTTTGGCAAAGTTTGGCATTTACATCCCTCATCCTCAGCGTTTTTTCCACCCGCTGCACTCATGATGCTTTCATTTGAAAATATTTCAACATTTGGAACAGCGCTACACTCATCTGTGTCATTTCTCTCACCAACCAATCAGAAGGAAGAAGGAGGCAGGACTTACAATATCATGTACCGTATTTTCCGCACTATAAGCTCCACCTAAAGGCCTTTAATTTTCTCAAAAACCGACAGTGCACCTTATAATCCGATGCGCCTTATATATGGATCAATATTGGTTAACTATGGCTACTGTTGTCAGGGGGTGTATATTGTGATTACACTAAGGTTTGATTTACCGTAGCGGTATCAGACTGTTTCTTTTACGTGTTTACTGAATCAGGGAAAAGTTCCCTCCACGTTTGTGATGCATTAACTAGGTGATAAAAAGTTGCACTACCTGTTGTACCTTGCTGTTGGTAAAAGATAAAACTACATCACTGACGTTACCTCAGAGAAAAAATAAAACAGCTGTTCATGTAGCTTTGAACTGTGACAAATGGGGTTGGAAATACATTGTTTTCAACGAAGGAGGTGCAAATACCGGTAAGAGCTACCGGTACGTACGGTACTGTATTGTGAATGTACTAGCTTGTTTTGGAG
>OOFC01042030.1:0-20442 GCA_900323345.1 Pseudochromis fuscus | reverse complement strand
CTGGCCCTTGGCGGTGGGTGCCCCTGGGCTGCTGCTCTCTCTGGTGGACACCTCTGGGCACACTGTGGGTGATGGTGGAGGATAGTGGGGACAGTGGTGGTTGTATCGTATTACTGTTAAACCCATTATAAATATTAAAACACGCCGAACCATGTGTCCTGCATCAGACCTACATGTGTTACTTTTGCTGAGAAAAAATCAGTGTGAAGATCAGTTTAGTATATTCAATGAGTTATGATTGGTTAAATGCACTGACTCTTCATTGCAGCTGTCAATCAGATTGCACTGGGTGGAGCAGATGACCGGACCATGATGGTGGCTCCGTTTCACGTCAGCGCCAGTAGGTCGCAGCGGTCGTAGCGGTTGATGTGGCGTCTACTCTTTATGTCTATGGTAACAAGCCTGTACCTTTAAGAAGGAACCCTTGAGTGACGTATGAGGAAGCAGGAATTTTGTTTTGTAGTTTTATAGCTGAATCATTTGCGTTAAGAGTTTAATCACAGACTGAATTAACCCTTTAACCCCGAACATTGAACTGGTGACAGAAAGTGATGTGTCAATCAAATCACCGTAGTTCCTCGGCCATTTGTGCTCGCCACATGATTCCTGCTGATTGTGAAAGCTGACAAGCAGAGCTTCTGTACGCTACCGTAATATAGGTAATAGCCTATGTACAGAACTGCTGCACATCAGCGGGAATCAGCTGCAATTACATCGATAGGGCAAATGATTGAGGAATTATGGTAAATTGAATAATGCTATAGTCACTGTATCGCTGGCGATACTACTGTACCAGAATTAGCTCATTATTTGATATTTGTCTGTCTGACTACACAATTTAAAAAACAAAACAAGGGACCTCAGGTGGAGGAGTTTAAGTATCTAAGGATCTTGTTCACGAGTGAGGGCAGAATGGAGCGGGAGGTCGACAGGCGGATTGGGGCGGCGTCCGCCGTGATGTGGTCGCTAAACCGGTCCGTCGTGGTGAAGAGGGAGCTGAGCCGGAAGGCAAAGCTCTCTTTACCGGTCGATCCAACCCTCACCTGTGGTCATGAGCTTTGGGTAATGACCGAAAGAACAAGATCGTGGATACAAGCGGCTGAAATGAGTTTCCTCTGCAGGGTGGCCCGGCTCAGCCTTAGAGACAAGGTGAGGAGCTCGGTCATCCGGGAGGGACTCGGAGTAGAGCTGCTGATCCTCCATGTGGAGAGGAGCCAGCTGAGGTGGTTTGGGCCAGTAAGGGGCCGACCCAGGACACGCTGGAGGGATTATATCTCTGGGCTGGTCTGGGAACACCTCGGGATCCCCCCGGAGGAGCTGGTGGAAGTGGCTGGGGAGAGGGAAGTCTGGGCCTCTCTGCTGAGGCTGCTGCTCTTTTTCATAGTTCATTTGCCAACACTTGGTGCAGTGGAAGCTGATCAAACTGTTGCACTTTGGCCAGTATCAGTGTAATAAACCCTCTTTGCTGACAGAAAGTGACAGAAACACACCATTAAAATAAAGAGTATGCCATGTATGCACACCTTTATAGCACTGATTATCTGCAGAATGTAGGATTTTAAACATAAATATATCTGTGAGGGATTATCATTGTTTTACATCCTAAGTGAGAAGAGCATCTTCAAAGATGCAGACATCTATTGCCCGATTTTCAAAAATATAAATAATAAACATTTCTGAAATAAAGTCACAAATTCAATTTAACATGAAAATAAAACAACACTTACACAGTCCATGTCTGGGTCCATGTATGAAGAGATTTTGGATTTTACATGTGTTGAGTGTATTTTTGAATGTTGGCCTGATTTGAAGTGCACTTGAATGATGTGTCCATCGCTTGTTGAATGACTGCTGAGATTTCCTCCTTCATTTACCTCAGAAACATGTTTCTGTTTCATTTGTTTTAGGATTCATGTGGTGCCACAGACTCACCATTGTCTATCTGTAACGTTGATGGGTTTTAAATAAAGTTAAATAAAAAAATGTTAGACCTTCAGAATAAAGGCAAAAACATTCTTGCGTTTTAAGTTACGACACTGTACTTCAAAATTCAATCTTCTCACCTACAAAACAGCTGTATTGATTGTTAATTTGTGCCGTAAATGCAATAAAGTGGACCAGCTGTCCCAATTCTTTTAAAAAGTTTGATGAGGGTGCTCTTATTGTGGAGGCTCTAGACAGGAAGTGTGGTGTCAGAATAAAAGCCGGAGGAAGCGGCTGCTGACACAGACTGGGACTCACTGAGAGATAAACAGGAGAAGACATACCCAGGGACGGTGGCAGGAGCTGTGGACGTGGAAGGTAAGACACAGCGGGACGGTGTGTCCCTCTCAGCCCGGGGACGGTGTGTCCCTCTCAGCCCGGGGACGGTGTGTCCACGCGCCGTGTTTCTCTGGAAGAACACGCTTTTCCACTTTTCCAGTTTTCTACCCACAGGACTGTGTCTCTCTCCCTGACCTCTGCTCTGGATTCATAGCAGCTCTGGTACAAAGTTCACTTGGTGTTTCCGCCGTGCTCCTGCCATGTCGGAGGGACAGGGGTCGGTCTGAGAGGACCCCTGTCTCACCTGGATAGTCCAGGACAGGACCGCTGCAACAGAAGATGCAGCTGACACAGATGTCTTTGCACCTGAAGTGGAGTCGGTGTAGAATAGGGGTAGCCGACCCTGGTCCTCAGAGCCCCTGTCCTGCAGGTTTTAGATGTGTCCCTCTTCCAACAAACCTGATTCAAATGATCAGCTGATCATCCAGCTCTGCAGAAGCTTGATCACCATCCTGGACATTTGAATCAGGTGTTGGCAGAGGGACACATCTAAAACATGCAGGACAGGGGCCCTCCAGGACCAGGATTGGGGGCCCCTGGTGTAGAACATACAGACTCCAAAGACCTTCTAATTATGGTCATATCCAAAATGTTTCAGCTGCTTCACAAGATGTTTGTCTGATGTTACACAAAGTCTCTACACACATGCACACATGTCCAGTATTGCTCCACACACAGGAGGACATAGGACCTGAGTGTGTGTGTTGTCACATTCAGGAAGTTCACTTCAGGTGCTGCAGTGTCCTCATCCTGCTGCTGAGACCTTCCCTGTATGAATCTGACAGATGATCAGTCTGCCTGGTGCTGCTGAGGCAACTCCCACAATAATAATCTTGTACAGGTCGATGTCCAGGCAGCAGAACTCAGCAGGTGAGATGTGGTCAGGTAGACAGACTGGAAAAGAGGCTTTGTTGTCCTTGCACACCAGCGTTACCACTGTGGGAGTGCTGGTCCCTTTGGCAACAGCAAATACAATTCTGTGAAAATAGAATAATTGAGGAAATAAAAGGGACACTAACTAATATTTACAGTTGTGAGTGTATTTAATGTACATTTTTGCAGTAACATGCTTGGCATATTGCACGTTAAAAATAATAATGTACATGTAAGGGAATTCAAGTGAATAAAAGTTCCAGTAACGGGCAGTATTGCACACAGTCATATTGTTTTTGAGTGTGTATGTTTTGGGCTCTGGCCTCTGACTCTGTTTGTTCTGGTTTTGTGGGCCTTGCAGATCTGAGAGCACACATGGGCAGTGAGAACATACTATACTCCGTCATATCCCTGTTCAATCTTATCACCATTTGATTAGGGCCAGTTAGTCTTGAACAGCAGCTCCAGGCAGAAGGGGACGGGGTGAGACTTCCTGCTCTTCAGAGCCCTTCTTCCTCTGCTTGGAACAACAACTCTGACATGAAACCAGAAAAGTGTTTGTGAGGCTGCTGCATGGTTAACATGATGAATTTAATTTAATAAAACATGTCTCCAAGTGTTGTTGCTCTGTCTACTATATATGGTGTAATGATGCATCCTCTTTTGCTTGGAGCTAAAAACTCATGAATAAATCCAGAAGAAATGTCCAGAGTGAGAAGACAGCTCCACCAGAAACTTCCATTTCCAGGTTCTCTTACTTTGTATGTTGACAGTAATCTTTCAGAAACTCAGTGGAGCTCTTAAACACTTCCTGGACAGTTGGCCAATCAGAGGAAGGTGGAGCTGGGGTGTCTTAAAGATACAGTAGCTAAAACAGACTCTGAGACAGTGGATGAACATGAATCAGGATGGTCTTGTTGAGGATGAACACAATAAGTCAGTTTTTAAAGTATTTCTGCTGACAGAGTATTTGTTGTTTGCTGAGAGTAAACTGAATATGACAAAGAACTTCATATACATGAACATCAAAGTGAACAGATGTTTGATTATTCAAATCATTGCAGCGTGAACACATGAAGATGGAGCACGTCGTGGCCGACCTCCCCAGTGGCCCACTGGACATCTACAGGAAGAAGGCCAGCTTCAACTGGAAGGACATGCTCCTCTTCATAGATGGAGAGGACGTGCTGGCTTTCAAGGTAACGCTGGACTGATAGACAGGTGCTAATGGTTTAAACTGAGTCATTACAGCCCCTTTGTGTAGGACGTGGTGACTTCTGCTGGTCACAGAAGACGGTGATATATCAGTGATATAGTGATGGCTAAAAAATCCTTTGCAAGAGGTCAAATTGTAAAATGGTTTAACTCATGTGTTTGATTGTGTAAATCAATGTAACAATAAGTTTCAAATGAGCTCAGTGAGTTCCTGCAACAGCTGCTCAGTAGAGCTGAACTGTTTTACCTTTTGTCAGGGACTCATTTAACAGAATATTTAACAAACCCTCGTCTATGACTAATTCAGCAGCTGCTTTTTGTTTGTGTTTTTCAGCAGTTACTATACAGTTACTTTCTACTTCCACTCCACTGCATTTCAGAGGGAAATACTCTGTCTTTTTTATTACTATTATTATTTCACTGCATTCACTACAGATCAGTATCTTGATGAACAGGCAGTACAGTGTGGGACTACTTCTCCAAAGATGCTGGTGTAGTTAAGGAAGCAGCCCCCTGAGGACCTCTGCAGAGTCGTATTGGTGCAAATCCACGTTGGAAATCTGTTTTCTTTCTTTAGGGTCATAGACATTTGAACCTGTTGACCTGAACCTGTGGTTGAAGTGTGTCTACAATAATACAACAATGTTTATAATGTAACTTTTAGCAGAATCATACAAGACAACCTGTTGAGCAGCCTGTGTTGTGATCCAGTATCTTTCTGTCTATTCTTCTTCTCTGTGCTGCAGAAACATTTGTTCCAGACTCTGGAGAATGATCCTTTGTTTGAACGTCGGCCCGGTGACGACGTCCCTCTGGAGAAAATGAGAGAGCTGACCTTCCTCAGGTATGAACTTGGCAACAAGTGTCAGTTTTTACCACCAGTGTGACATCACTTCAACTTTTTAGTTCAGTTATTTTGTAACCTGCTGTGTCTCGGATCTATTTACTGAGCAAGGAGACAATTAAAGTCCAGATGAAAATTCACAGGGTGAAGCAGCTTTTTCGTTACAACTTTGTGACCAAAGAAGAGGCGATGTCCAACCCCTTTAAGAGTGTGGCCTTCAATGACTGTCTGGGAATGTATGACTGGGCCTTGGTTGCAAAGTACTTCCTTAACCTTGGGGTAAGTGTGTGGGAGCCACTGTGGTAAGAATTCAATCATATGCATTACATCTACTTTCTTCCCCAGTAATCTTCTGCTGGCCTCAAAATACACAGTTTAAGTCTAATGCTAAAAGTGAGCATCAAGCATGATGGTTTTGTGGTGGAATAACATGATGACAGGAGATGGTGAAGGGTCAGCCTGTGGCGAGACTTTTATTGTAAGACCAGAAATCACAATGGTTGCAGAGTTGTCCCCAAGAAAAAGTCTGACTAGCATCTGTCAGGGTCTGGTTATTATGGGTTTGGATTGTGTGCGTGTTGTTTGGGTTTTCCATAGGCCTGGGTGTTGTGTGTCTGCCTACTGGTGGGAGGATGGTGTTTGTCTCTAGATATCCCTTGGTATGTAAGCTAACTCTCAGTTCCCACCGACCTGAGGAGAGGAGGGTAAACTAGGTCATAGGTCAGTGCTAGTTACTGTAGAATACAGTAAATTCTCTCCAGTTTTATCTGATGTAGTGTATCTTAGCCAACCAATGCTGCATGTCGGATGCCTCACCAGACCCAACAATACATCTTCTGTTTCAGATGTTTGGAGCAACTGTTGCCGGCTCAGGATCAAGTAGACACGACAAATTTGTTGAAAGCACTGAGAGCATGACGGTAAGAGTTGACCTGGGGAGGAGTGACACACCATGTGACTCCATCCTGTTCCTCACGTGTCTACAAGCAGGTGCTGTAAGTGCATGTGTGTGTTTGCAGACCTTCGGATGCTTTGCACTGACGGAGCTGAGCCACGGCAGCAACAGCAGAGCCATGAGGACCACAGCCACCTACGACCCTTCGACCCAGGTCAGCGCCCACACTGCCCAACACTCAGTCCGTGACTCTAACAGTTTTGAATTTGCCATCGGAGTCACACACCTTTAGTCTGTGGTGTTTTTGTGCCATCTGCCACCGCTATAGAGCCGGCTCAATCTTCAGCAGCAACCAATCAGGGAGAAGGGAACCTGACGGCTCCTCCAATCAGCTCCTGGCTGTGGCCCACTCTAAACTGCACATGAAACAACACACAGAGCGCAGGCACAGAACAACAATCCATCAAGACGTTAGTCATAACACTAGTGTGTACTACAGTACTAAGATTTCTTGTAGTCCACACATTCATTCATAAAGACAAATGAACTTAATGAATACATGGTTGCAACACTAACCAAATATTTCTTAAATCTTCAAAAGACACATCTGTAGAATTTTAATGAGATTTCCAGTGAGATGTTTTGCTCACGTACATTTTACATTAACAGGAGTTTTATACACTGGGACTCACTTAATCAAGCGTCAGATTTCTCCTGGTGAAACTGAGTTGGCTGTGTTCACTACGTAGCTTCATTCAGACTGTTTCTTCTCTGCAGGAGTTTGTGATCAACTCTCCAGACTTTGAGGCCACCAAGTTCTGGGTGGGGAACCTGGGTAAGACGGCCACCCACGCTGTGGTGTATGCTCAGCTGTACACACCTGACCAGGTGTGCCATGGCCTGCACTCCTTCGTTGTCCCGGTAAGACGCTGACCTTTGATCGGTTTGCAGGATACAGCTGGTTAGGCTGCTTGGAGCTTTGACCTCATTCACTCGTGCTGTAGCCGTCATCAGTGTCAGTGTTTAAAGATTACACACAGCATGGTGACTGTCTGAAACACCATGAATCTGATCCAACTGATTTTCCAAGAATACACAATTTAACAAAATGGTTTGAAATCCACAAAACACATTTTAAAATATGAAAAGAGAAAGTGAGAGTACTTCCAATCCCTTGTTGTGAACCAGATGTTTTCCAATGATTTATTGAGTTGTCTTTGTACAGATGTGTCAGCAGTGATCAGACCATCTCAGTCTGGTAACCCTGCTGACACTCCTCCAATAAAACTCATCACATAACCACTGTGCTGCAGGTGAGAGATCCCAAGACCCTGCTGGCTCTGCCTGGTGTGCTGGTTGGAGACATGGGCAAGAAGCTCGGCCAGAACGGCCTGGATAACGGGTGGGTGTTAGCAGCACGTTACCCTGCTCCTGCTTTAGTGTCTTTGGCATCTGTGAGTGGTTGTTAACACATGTGCTGCATTGGCACCACAGATAAAATACAAGCTCTCCCAGAGACGCTGTCATGTCCTCAGGACACAGTGGGAACAAGATCAGAGGACGGTAGAAACCTTAAAGGTCTGGTATAGTTCACTTAGCCGGTGTGTGGATGTACTGTTGGAGTTGTGGAGCAGAGCCCAGGTGACACTGTGACTATAACCTCTGTAGAGTACAGTACAGAACACACTGGCTGGCTGCTGCTGGTCTTCATCTGCAGACTGTGACAGAACCTAGTTTACCTGTTAAACATGATTCATTCTACAGTTTGTCAAACAGGAGTCATCATTAATGGCAGCTTACTCTACCCACTGGTCTTGTAGAGTTGCTGCATGAATGGTGTTGGTCAGTGTCTGGTTCCAGCCTCTAGATGGCGCTGCTCTCTTTGTTTTTAGTTGACTCTTCCAGATGGAGGAGGAGATGTTTCAGAGCACTTCCTGCACAAAGCAACAAAGATGTTTGAACCCACTCAGGTTTCTCAGAACTGTTCATCCTGATGCTGATTTATCAATCAGCTGATGCCAGTGAATCTGATGGTTGAATATCAGCTGATTCCAGCTGTGTAACACAAAGTGCTTCACAAAGATGATGGAGCACTGGTTGGTTGTACAATAACTAACATGACTTTAGGTGTCAACGTAAAGTGACTTTAAGTGTAATGTCCTGTGTTCAGGGTGTGACCCTGACCTGTCACTTTGTTTAATCCAAGTCTTTCTTCTCTGTGTTTGGTAGCAGACAGGCTCTGAAGAAGCACAGTTGTTCTTTGAAACAGACAAACCACAACATTGCACAAGTCATAACGCTCCTGTGTTTGTGCCACACAGACTGTTGTCCATGTCTGTATAACCAAAGACGGATTTTTCAGATGATTTTTTTCTCTTTCCCGACAGGTTTGCAATGTTCCACAATGTGAGGATCCCACGGGAGAACCTGCTGAATAAGACCGGGGACGTTAGTCCTGATGGCCGCTACATGACACCCTTCACAGTCAGTACAGGTTTCTACTGATGGCCAATGAAAACACTCCACATACTTGTTGTTTAAAGTCTTGATGTGTGACTCTGGGAATGATCACCAGCTTTACATTTCTCTATCCAGCACCTTCAGCTCATTGCTTTGGTTTTACTGTCCCCAACTCTGGTGCATTTCTTTTCTACTGCAGCCTCTTTCCACATGATTTTGGTGGATCTGCTCTGTTTTGGTGTAAAACTTCCTGGATTTGCACAGTACTGATCTGTAGGACCCTTAGCATCAGTGTAGCTAATGGTCGGCTCTGGCAGCTGCAGGGCCCGGCCAAAGTAAACCTGTTCACACTGTTTTTAGTTATTTTTAGTTGACATTTATTCACCCAGGTAAAAGTGTTTGAGAACAACTTGTCATTTTACAAACAGGACGGCAGCGGCTCAGTGGTAGAGCAGCCGTCTACCAACCGAAGGGTCAGTGGTTCAATTCCTGCTCCTCCCAGTACTTGTCAGTGTGTCCTTGGTCAAGACACTTTACCCACCTTTACCTCGTATGAATGTTGAATGAATGGTTTGGTGGTGGGAGGGCTGTAGGTGCAGACTGGCAGCCAGGCCTCCATCAGTCTGCACCAGGGCAGCTGCTGCTGTCATAGCTTAGCACCACCTGTATGACTGGGTGTGAATGAATAATGGTCTCTGTGAAGAGCTTTGAGTGTCTAGAAAAGAGCTGTATAAATCCAACCATGACTAAACATTAACTACTCTAGTTTGGATAAACTGAACATTTCAAGTAGCATGACATACATTTGCATTACCATCACTGCAGGTACAGGATGCTGGTGTTGTTGGACACTCAGTAGTTGTTGTCTATTATTAGACAATCGATTAATACATTTGACAGGACTTTGCTGAATCCTGGGGAAATTCATTCTGCATTTGGTCTTGTCCACCCGGTCCCCTGATGTGTCTTTCCTCTCCTCAGGACCCCAACAAGCGTTTTGGGGCATCTCTGGGTGCCCTGTCAGGTGGAAGGATCTTCATCACCAGAATGGCTCTGACCAACCTGAAGCTGGCTCTGACTGTGGCCATCCGCTTCTCAGCCACCAGGAGACAGTTTGGACCCAAAGATGCAGAGGAGGTTCCTGTGTTGGAGTACCAGCTACAGGTCAGATGCTCACATGTTCAGACAGACAGAAAAACACATGCACACAACGTATAGTAAATATTTACCTCCACCAAGGAGGAAATTTGTCTTGGGCATACAGCCACTTGCACTGTATTCCCAAGACAAATAAAGTTTAATTCAATTCAATGTATTTGTCTGTCTGTCCGTCCGTTTGTTTGCAAAATAAAAGTTACAGACAGATTTAGATGAAATTTTCAGGGATTGTCCAGATGGGGATCAGGAACAAATGATTAGATTTTGGAAGTGATCCGGATCACCGTCTGGATCCAGGAATGTTTTGAAGGATTCTTTAACATTGGGAGATAGGACCATATGTCACATTTATGCAGATGACTCCACCAACAATGGTCAAGACACTTTGATATATTGTAGACCATGTTAGAAACTTGTCCTGTATTTATTTTTAAAGATTGATCCAGATAAAGGAATAATTTCAGATAATATGATCCAGAATATGAAAACATCCATCTTTGAAACTTGCATCATAAAAAACAAATGAATCTAGAAACATGCAACAGACATCTTTAAACAGCCACGACGCTGTGGAGCTAATATTGATATAAATAAACACCAGACTAATACTGGTAATATCTTTGGTGGAAGTCACAGTATGAAGGAGGTGTTGTGTTGGAGGAGGTCTGTGATCTCTCAGTGATTTTTAAAGTTGTATTTCAGTCCTGCTTGCTTTTGAGGATTTACAATCAGTTACCTGTACACTCCACATCCACAACACTAACTGCAGCAGTACAACAGTCACGTCAGACTCACCTGGTCTTAGTCTGAGACTCTGTTTGCTCCACTCACCTCAGGTGAAGTCTTTATACTCAGCTGTGTGGTCAGCTGCCCTCCTGTGGCAGGTGGAGCAGCCCCACAGCTGCACATCACCCAGCTGGAGTTCACACACTGCAGCAGTTACACTGCAGCAGTTACACTGACCGACACCACGTGCAGTTCAAACTGTAGCTGCTGCTTTCAATCCAGTCCACTTTATTTATACAGCACATTTAAACAACGACTGTTTCCAAAGTGCTGGACATAAAAACAATAAAACAAACATGTCCATACAACCATAACTGGTAAATAATCCAGTGCATTAGTCTAAAACGATGCTTGAATAGGCCTAAAACAATAAAATCAAGCAGATAAACATAAGAAAATAAATAAATAAATAAAAAAACATAATTGAAAGTAGTAAAATAAATGGGCACACAAAACTCACACATGGTTAAAAGTCAGGGAATAAAAATGGGTCTTAAGACGAGACTTAACACACTCCACCGTGGGGGCAGTTCAGACGTGGAGGGGCGGGGCTGTCCACAGTCTGAGACCAACCACAGAGAAAGCCCCGCCCCCCTGGTTTTAAGTCTCACCCGAGGTACCACGAGCTGGAGCTGGCCCTCGGACCTCAGTTCACGCACTGGTGAATAAATTTGGATGAGGTCCTTCATGTGCTGTGGGGCCAGTTCAAAGCTTTAAAAACAAACAATCACATCTTAAAATCAATTTGAAAACCAGCAGTGCGCCAATGCAAAGATGCGAGCATCGAGGTGATGTGTTCCCGCTTATTGGCCTCTGTTGAAAGTGGTGCAGCGGCGTCCTGGACTAACTGCAAACCAGAGAGGGCGCTGTGGCTTATTAACACATGGTTGAATTCACCATTAACCAACAAGTGGAAATAAATGTGTGTCTGTGTTGACAGGATAAATAAAGGCTCCGGACATAACTTAAATATTTTACCAGAGTCACTTTTTGAATTGAAAGGCTGGCGACCTGTCCAGGGTATGCCCCGCCTCCTGCCCGATGACAGCTGTGATAGGCTGTGATAGGCTCCACCAGACCCCATGTGACCCAAGTGTGGAGAAAGCAGGCATAGAAAATGACTGACTGACTTTGAATTGAAATTAGAAATGTTAACATGTTAGATTCAGAGGGTTGATGGCAGGAGGTCGACGGTTACAGCTGTAAGGAGCACACACACACTTAAACAACTGAACACAAAGGAATTCATGTATATTTTGACATAAAATGTCAAGGACTGTATCTGAGCCACATGTTTGCTCTGCAACCTCTAAATGTGTGTGTGTCTCAGTCCCAGTGTGGCTGCTAACTCCCTGTGTGTTCTTCTAGCAATGGCGTCTGATCCCGTACCTGGCAGCAGCGTATGCACTTGAACACTTCACCAAAACCATCTACATGAACTTTATTGAGTTCCAGATTGGACTGATGATGAAGGACAAAAGTGACAAACAAGTGAGTAACCATGAGGCGTGTGTGTCCACAGTCATTGTTGTTGTGTAGATATGTTAGTGTTGTGTGTTGTGTGTTGTGTGTGTGTGTGTGTGTGTGTGTGTGTGTGTGTGTGTGTGTGTGTGTGTCAGGCAGAGATGGGCAGGGAGATCCACGCCATGGGCTGTTCCAGTAAACCACTGGGCTCATGGACGGCACAGAGGGGGATCCAGGAGTGCAGGGAGGCCTGTGGTGGCCATGGATATCTTGCAAGTCAGTGTCACACACACACACACACACACACACACACACACACACACAGTCCTGATGGCCTGAGCTTTGTGCCTGGCAGTGAACCGGCTGGGGGATCTACGTGATGACAACGACCCAAACTGCACATATGAAGGAGACAACAACGTGTTGCTGAATCAGACCAGCAACTACCTGCTCAGCTGGCTCCACACCAAGCTCCGCGGTCAGTCCTCCGGCCACTGCTGGGTTATTACCAGCTTTCATCCTTGTTGCTTATTTCAGATTGTTAAATCTTCAGTTTTCTTCTGGTGCCTGATGAAAGCCTCTGAAGCTTCAGTGTGAATTGTTTGGTTTCAGATGGGTCACGGATTGAGTCCCCTTTTCACACTGTGGATTTTCTGGATGATTCCCAGAAGATCCTGAGAACCAGGTTCACAGCGACCACTATGGAGGAGTGTATGGACGCTGCAGGTATTCAGTCTCTCTGCTGGATCATCCTGCACAGTGTTTTCTTACACCCCTGCAACACTTAAATTCAGAACCTGTCTATGAAACAGTGGCCTCCCAACTCCTGCACTTTTTCTGATTGCACAGTTTAAAATGTCACTACCGGCCCTCATGCATCCATGTCTGCTAACTGTGTCTCAGTGAGTGTCCTCTGCTGTCCATCATATCAGTGCCTGTGGCAGCGTATCAGTGGCTGGTGTGTTTCCTGCTGGAGGAGAGTCACAAGAGACTGGAAGAGCAGAGAGCCTTGGGCAAAGATGAGTTTGAGGCCAGTAACAACAGCCAGGTAGGACAGACACACACCCCACACTTACACACTCCTGAAAAAGACATTGTTTTTCCTAGGAAATGTTTTAGACTGATTTCATGGAAGCTGCCAGATGAACTTCCAGATGAAGTTAGAACAGCAGGGGTGAGATGTTTTGAAAGTTTCTGAACATCGCACAAAGTTGTGGCTTTTGAACATGTCTCTGCTGATGTGAGGTTGGTGGAAGGACTCTGTGTACCCGCTAAAAACATGGTCAGATAATACACAGTGGAAATGCAGCCAGAGAACAAAGTCTCTGTGAAATTCTCCTGAAAGTGCAAAGACTAGTATGTGTTGGCTGCAGTCATCTTTAATTTTACTTCATGTGACCTGCAGGATTAATATTTTCACAATGAATGCTGTCAAAGCAGCAGCAAAATGGAAAACTGCAAGTCTCAGAGTAGGTGGGGGACATGGAGTCCAGATGGGCCCTGTTTCACATCTCCATGTGGAAGCAGCTGAACATAGCTGTGACCAAAAGCTTGTTGGTGTCTGTCCTGGTGGCAACCCAAGAACCTGCTGCTACACCCCTTTGGTGAGCGAAGCTGTCCTGGTTGGCTCAGAGGACTCCTGACTCAGCAGACCTTTGGTTATCCTCAGAACGGTTCTAGGGAACCATCTGGGAGCCTAGGAGAGGTGGGCGGAGCTTCATATCCCTGGTGGAAGTCACTGAGGTAGTTGGAAACCTCCACAGTGTGAAAGACCCAGGAGTGGGTGAGATCCACCCAGAATTGTTGAAGGCCCTGGACGTTGTGGAGAGGTCAGAGTCGACTCACCTATGCAATGTTGCATGGACCTCAGGAACAGTGCCCTGAGCAAACCAGGGTGGTGGTCCCTATTTTTAACAACAGGGTGTGAACCATTTACCCAGGACGTCACACGTCTCAGCCTCCCCGGGAAGGTCTCTGCCAGGCTGCTTTTGAAGAGACCGGTAGTCGAACCTCAGACTGAGGAGGAGCCGTCCTGGTTGTGGATCAGTGGACCAGCTTTTCACCCTCAGATTATCGAGGGGACCTTGGAGTTTGCCAATCCAGTCTACATGTGCTTTGTGGACTTGGAGAAGGCTGACATCTGTGTTCCCCGAGAGACTGTAGGAGATGCTTTGGGAGTGCAGGGTACCACTATTGTGGGCCATCTAGTCGCTGTATCTTCTTGCCCACCTTGTTCACTGTGGGTGTTGGACTCCACCAAGGTTGTGCCTTGTCTCACTCTTGTTTTCTTGGACAGGGTGTCGGGACACAGCCAAAGTCAGGAGGGCATTGTGTGGGATGACCGGAGGGTGAGGTTCTGCTGGTTGCAGATGATGTCGTCCTTCAGTTTGCCATCACACGGATGCTTCCAACATGCACTTGAGTGGTTTAAGGAGGAGGAGTCAGGGGGAAGAAGAGCTCATGAGATTGACAGCAGGATGGGAGCAACAGCAGTAATAATGTTGCTGTACTGGTCTGTAGTGGTAGTGGGGGAGCTCAGCTGTAAGGCAAATATCTCTATTTACATCCCTACCCTCATGAACTTTGGAAAATGATTGCCTGGTGGTGGGGTCATCCTGCATGATGGGGTGAGGAGTTCAGCCATTCAAGTGGAGCTCAGAGTAGACCTGCTGCTCTTCCACAGGAGCTGAGGTCCTTCCAGCACCCGAGCAGGATACCCTCTGGTTGGTTCCCAATGGGGGTTTACCAGCCTCAGCCAAATGGGAGGACACCCAGAGGTCAGCCCAGGACCCACTAGATGGATTATGTGTCCCAGTTGGCCTGGAGGTGGCTGGAGAACCCCCAGGATGAGGCTGAAGAAGTTGTGGGGAACCTGGGGAGATACAGGATATTGATGGATGGATGCATTAAAATGGAGATTTTAGGTGACCTCCAATAACCTGTTGGTCTCATCTCACCATAGGCTGTATTTAGAAATGGTCAAAGTTACCAGGCCTCAAAAGTGAAGCCAATGTCGAAGTGCAAAAACACATAATACTCCCAAGTACCACTAGATGCTGACTCCAAAAGATGTTTTTTGAAGTGAAGTCAACTGGAGTCGATCATGAAATACTCGGTGAGAACATTATTTTCACAGGTCACTGTGATGTCATTAGCTTAAGTTAATTCTTCTTATTAGTGATCTGGTTGTCCATCTAAAAAAAAAATAATAATTTGAAGATTTAGGGGTGTGGTTAGTTTGATCGAGAGCTGAGCTTCAGGCTCATACACATTGGGTTCCCTTGGGTACAGGGCTTAGACCCGCCTCTTTACTCCTTCCTGTTTATCCAAACACAGTCACTTCTGGCTCCAAAAGTCCAACACGGCCACATTCAAACTCCTACCTCATTTGTTGATCCACAAACCAACGGATGATGTCATGGTGACTACATCCACTCTTCATACAGTCGATACTAAGTTCAAACCTCACCTGAACAGACTTTGTCTTGTTCTTCATCTTGGTGTCTTCACTCCTGCCTTGAAGAGAAACTGTGGCTCCCTCAGTCAGCCAGGCAGACATTGAACATCCTGCATGTTTACTGAGGTGGTTGAGTTTTTTATCATATGGCTCATTCACACTGGGACCTACTCGCTTCTCTTCGCTTCGGATCGCTTGGGACTGCCCCCCCTCGGTAGCATTCACATTGCCGAGGATAGTCCCTCCTCAGTGTACCTGGCCGTCATTCGTGACATGGATCAGTGAAAAACCAAGACAGCCGTGCAACGACCAAGATCTAACAATCAAAGTCCCATGTGGCTGAGAGCTGAGACCAACCACACCGCTGATGACCTGCAGAGCTGAAGCAGAGCAGGGGTTCAGGCTGGTGGGATTGGGAGTGGGCGACACCCTGTAGGGGGGCAGGTGGGTCAAGATGCAAGAACGCCACAACATGTAGACTGCAGCAGCATTCAAGAGACTGTCAAAAGGACTCCGAGAACAAAAAGCATCAGACATAATCACACTTTGATGAAGACATCAGTGGTTTATTGTAAATATTATTTGTTGCCGACATAGTTAGTGGATTGATCTGGACTCTGCTGTTTCTAGTCTGAGATTTGAAGCAAATAAGAACCCAACCAGAACGCACTGCTGAGAGGGTGAAAGCTGGCCATCAGTTTTAGATCTGCACTGTGTGTGGAAATACACAAACACACAACTATGATGGAAATGAACTGGTTACTAACAATGTTAAAACTGAGGACTGACTGAGGAGGAGGAGGAGCAGCCTCACACTGAGGAGGAGGAGGAGGAGGAGGCTGCTCACACTGAGGAGGAGGAGCATCACACTGAAGAGGAGGAGGAGGAGGCTGCTCACACTGAGGAGGAGGAGCATCACACTGAGGAGGAGGAGGAGGAGGAGGCTGCTCACACTGAGGAGGAGGAGCATCACACTGAAGAGGAGGAGGAGGAGGCTGCTCACACTGAGGAGGAGGAGGAGGAGCCTTAGACTGAGGAGGAGGAGCATCACACTGAGGAGGAGGAGGAGGAGGAGGCTGCTCACACTGAGGAGGAGGAGCATCACACTGAAGAGGAGGAGGAGGAGGCTGCTCACACTGAGGAGGAGGAGGAGGAGCCTTAGACTGAAGAGGAGGAGCATCACACTGAAGAGGAGGAGGAGGAGGAGCCTCAGACTGAGGAGGAGGAGCTTCACACTGAGGAGGAACAGCCTCACACTGAGGAGGAGGAGGAGGAGGAG
This sequence comes from Pseudochromis fuscus, assembly GCA_900323345.1. Lineage (NCBI taxonomy): Eukaryota > Metazoa > Chordata > Actinopteri > Pseudochromidae > Pseudochromis > Pseudochromis fuscus. Next base: position 3,689 of record OOFC01042030.1, on the reverse strand, counting down.
CCTCAGACTGAGGAGGAGGAGCCTCACTACAAAAGTTTTTTTCACAGCACAATGTTGCACTTTAGTGGCGCTCTGGCTGCAGCAGTCCATGTCCACAACTGTCTATCAAATGAGACGCTTTAGTATTTTGTGTGTGTGTGTGTGTGTGTGTGTGTGTGTGTGTGTGTGTGTCTGTGTGTGTGTGTGTGTGTAGGTTTACTTCTGCAGGTCCCTGGCCATCACCTACATTGAATACAACTGCCTCCAGAGATTTCATGATCTGACCACTGGTCAGGACACACCAGCTGCTCTCAGACCAGTGCTCAGCAGGCTGTGTGCCCTGTTCGGACTGTGGAGCCTCAGCAGCCACATGGCCACACTGTACCAGGGTATGTAGAGCACTCTCTGCACCAGACCACACAGCTCTGGGTGATACAGGTTTGGTAACAGCATTGTTTCTGTCCAGGTAATTACCTGAGTGGACGGAGGCCTGCAGAGCTGGTGCAGACGGCCATCCTCGCTCTCTGCTCCCAGGTACACAGCCTCACATGCTTTACTGCTGGACGCTGACAGTCCTGTTAAACATCCTGTGGAGCTGCTGAGCCCACCGCTCACTCTCTACAGGACCGAGCTCCACTTCTTATTTATTATTCATCATGTTGAACTGTGGGGAAGACTTCAGCTTTATTGATGTAGTGACAGCGCTTCAATGTAAAGATGGAGTACTTGGCATTAGTAGTACACATACTGTGAATCCTTCACCCCTGCTCGGGCCTGTCTTTACCTAAACTGCAGAAGGTATTGGACTTTATTTCTGACTTCCTCTGTTTGATCAGATGTCAGTATGAAGCCTCGTTACAGTTGATACTGTTACAAACTGAACATTTCCCTAAACTATTTCAAAATAAAAGCCCACTGCTGCAGGGTTCCCACACGTCCTGGAAACACTGGATTACATTATTTTATTACACCTATTTTAACGTCCTGGAAATTGAGAAAAAAAACCTCAAATCTCCTGAAAACCTCTGACTTGTCCTGTACAAAAATTTTGACATTGTTGTCTTTTGCCGAGTAGAAATTGCAAAGTCTGTGCATTTTGATGGATGACCAAGATGGCGCCGCTCAAGTGCCAGTTACAGCAGCTGTCGTTTGATGAGTTTCTTTCTTTCTGGTTATCTATCTATCTTTTGTATGGCAAACTATATTATGACACTTGTTACTGAATTTACACATTTAGAGGAATAACACAAATATTTTGTGACATCACAGTAGCAAATTTACAAGAAGAAAAACAAAGGTATTCTCTGAGACACAAGTTACACATGTGCAAAAACGAATAACTGAATAATTGTGGGGACTGGGCTTGAAAAGCTTTGCTTCCTTCAGCCCTTCTCAAACTTGCACTCCACTCACTGTTATTATTTATTTTATTTTTTAAATTATTTTAGTTATTTTTGTATTTATACTATTACATGTTTTTCTCTTCACTGTTGCATGTGCTGTTTGTTTTTCTGGTTGTGCTTGTTTGAGACAAATCAAATATTCTGAAATTAAAGTTACAATTTAACAGAAAAAACACAAAACTCTGAGATTCAGAGGTCACAATTCCCACTGGTCACGCCAGGCTTATGTCACAGAAAATGTCCTGCAAAATAGTTTCTTAAAGATGTGTGATCCCTGTGCTAGCATTCAAGTTTACAGAAAGGCTTTTATTGTGAAATATTTGCAGGTGCAATGCTTAATTTATTCACCTCCTGTCAGGTAAAAACCCTGACCTATATTTAGGACCGCACCCTCAGCAATTATTAAAGGCTGAGTTATTAATGACTTTTTTAGTGATAACTTTCCATCCTGTGTTACTTCCTGTTGTTGTTGTTGTTGTATATCCTCCCTCTGAATGATGAAGTGACGGCTGTGCCTGATGCTGCTCTCCGTGTGTCTCCCTCAGCTGAAGGATGATGCAGTAGCACTGGTGGATGTTTTTGCACCAACTGATTTCATCCTCAACTCACCTATTGGCTGTGCAGACGGACAGGTAAAGACCTGCAGACACGGTGTGATGTGTGTTTACTTGATGAGAGTTTGATCTTTGGACACAGACAGTTTCCTGTGTGTGTTTGTCCTTCCTGCAGCTTTATAAGAACCTGTGGTCGACAGTGATGCAGAGCAGCAAGGTGCTGGAGCGTCCCTCGTGGTGGAAGGAGTTCTGCTCCGACAAACCTGTGGTCGGATCCCTGCGTCCTAAACTCTAACGGCCACGCCCACTCTGTGCCAGTCGTACCAGTGTTCAGAGAGAAATGTGATGTCCTCATGTCCACACCCACAGAACACACCGTGGTGCCTGTCAAAAGGACGTTTTGTCTCCAAGTGGCACCTCTCCTTCTCAATATTGTCCAACAAAATGTAATTGATTAGAAATTCCTCCACCACCATCAAGACAGGAGGGTCCTGTCCTTTTCAGCCACCACCTCTTCAATCATCAGTCTAATCATTAATCAGGTCAAAATCACTGCTGCCCACAGCCCACTGTGGGTTTGTGGTGTTTTCCAAGGGGGTGCAGCTGATCGTGGAAAAGGTTCAGTAAGCTTTTTAAAATCATGTCAAAGCTCGCAGATGAACTGCATCAGCTGAAGGTAATGTTGGTGTAGAAACTAAATGTTCTGCGATGCTTCACTGTTGGTCCAGTTTTGCATCATTTCACCTTTAAAAGCTCACGGTGCCTTGTTGGAGGGTTGCAGTAAACATCAAGCTTCTGGTTTAAAAAGACACAGAAAGATGATTTTAGATGAAATGATGTTTGTAATATTTGAATGAGTCTAACAGTGTATGATCCTGTAGATGATGTATAGTACCATGTGATCAGTTACTGTGAAATGAGAGAATTATAAATGTTGTAATCCAGTTGGTTTTCTCACTTCTCAGACTGATCCACACAGTTCAGTGAATCCTCTGACTCTGCTTCACACTCACATGTTGTAATGACCTGGTGGAGATGAAAGCTGCTCGTAGAGACTGGATCAGAAGGAAGTTCACTCAAGTTATTGTCTGTCCAATCACAGCTGCTTGTAGGCGGGACATCTGTTCAACATGTGCAGTGAAGAATGAGACAGTTTTCACTCTTTCATCATATTTGGACAAGCAACAGCAGTGATGGTTTATGTTCAGGACCAGATGATTATATCAATGATTTTATTTTACAGGTGTTAAATTACTGGAGTAACAACAACACTTGAAGTTGTGTTGTTGTTACTCCAGTAATTTAACAACACACATTTGATCTGAAATAAACAATTGACCTTTCGCAAAAGCTCCGCCCCCCTTAGTTACCGTTGCTAGTCCGTCAAGCTAGGTGGCTCCGATGGCACAAGCCATGACGGGGAGATGTATACCGGAGTGTGTTAGCGATTTATTTTGGAGTAATACCAGTGCAGTATCTTCCAGATGGAGGCAGAAGGGTTTACAATATGCAGTGGAGGGTTATATTCATAGTATTCAAATATCCAGCGAAGGGGAAACTACAACTGTCGAGGCAAACAGCATACAGGTCGCAAGCTAAATCTGAGAAACCCCATGACCTCTCCTTCAGATGTGTCAGGATCCGGCAGCTCCGGTTCCTGGTGGGTGTGTGTCCATGTCTTGTCTGTGTCTTGTCCCTGTGTTCCATGTTTTTCCCCCTCCCTTGTGTTTCCCTCTCCAGGTTGCGCGGCGGG
>OOFC01042029.1:0-10627 GCA_900323345.1 Pseudochromis fuscus | reverse complement strand
TGGGCCCCGTGGAGAAGTACCGGATCCGCAAGAAGTTCCCGCTGCCCCGCACCATCTGGGACGGCGAGCAGAAGACGCACTGCTTTAAGGTAAACAAGGTAGATACATATCTTACAGGGTTATAATTTCACCCACACTGCTGCTGATGCTTGATTTGGAAAATGTTCCTCACATCAATCAGTTAAATACCACCGTGCGCTTTAATGGCACGGACTGCATCCGGACTTTGGAAACTTGGACATCCGTCGCCCTATTGTAAAGGTGCTTTTTAACCTGACTGCGGTGTCGAGCAGCCTGGTCTTTGAGCTCTTAAGATGATAATGGTCAGAGCCATGGTTATCCTTCTGCCTTCTGCTGTCACGTCTAATAAACGACTTTAAGGCCCGGTGCAAGATCTGAGATGTCAGACAAGGGCACTCTGCCTCAGGAGGACATCTAAGAAACAATTTAAACAAGTTTCGTTTAATTGTTCCAAACATTTTTAAAGTTTTATCACTGTTTGTTCCGTATATGTTACTTAAAACTAACACATTTTAAATAACGACACCAGCATCATTAGTCCTCTTATATTCATATGCACTATAAATAAAGTTTGATTGATTGATTGACTGATTGAAATGATGTATGATGCAGTCAGTTCCTCCAACTCTTCTTCTGTTAGTTTTACAAAACACTCACAAATTAAGCGGATTGAGCATCACTGTGCGTAAAACCTACAGAAACATCCATTTTCTACTGTCCTGAGACTACTTGCAGTTTGTCAGGAGGAAGTTTGGCTCCACTTAAAATTATAATAATGCCAAATATTTGTCACATATCACCAGAGCTGCTTACTGGACTCTAACTGGTGTAGATCGCAGGAGAGGACGCACTTTGCCATGTGTTAGTATGGGTGAGCGCCCTCTTGTGGCAGGGTCAAGTATTGTTTAATAGTTAATCTTTAATTCCAAACCTCAGGAGAGAGAGCCTGTGCACAGCCTATTAAGAGCCTTAACATTATCCAATTTAGTGGATATACATTGGCATGTGTACTTCTAATGTAGATTGTGTTTATCTATTTATAAATCCAGTCTAATACGATTATACTGAGCATCATTTGAGGGTGATAAGATTACTGTGGTTTAATAGGATGATATCAAAACAAAGCTAACAACTTTATTGTGGCTGCTATATGATGTCTGGATGTCACGTGACGAACTTGAAACCTAAATACTGAATATGATTGTGACTCATTTCCAGGAACGAACTCGCAGTTTGCTCAGAGAGTGGTACCTTCAAGACCCCTACCCCAACCCGTCCAGGAAACGCCACTTGGCTCAGGCCACAGGACTCACACCTACACAAGTTGGTAACTGGTTCAAGAACCGCCGCCAAAGAGACCGTGCCGCATCAGCAAAAAACAGGTATCTAAAAAAATGTCTGCTCTACTTATCTACATTAAATGTGACCAAACTGAGGAATCTGCCTGTCTCCTATCTGAGATTTGACCTCTCACCTCTCCCTCCACCAGGCTGCAGCAGGATCCTTCCCTCCTGCCCTCTGAGAGCTCACCCGACGGCTCCCTTCAGGAGCGCCACCATCACCAAAACCTGTTGCCTAACTCACCTCGCCACCTCGGCAGCCCGGAGGCCAGCGACTGCAGCACAGAGAACGAGCGCAGAGGAACAGGAGCATCCACCCCAGAGATCTCCGTCAGCAGCGACAGCGAGTTTGAGTCGTGAGAGACGATGGACTCTTGATGGACACTTGAACTTTCAGAGTGGCTGTGGACACTGTGGGTCTCAGTGGGAGGTGGGCGAGGACAAGTCCGCTGGTAGCAGCAGTGACTGGACAAAGGAAAGATATGCACTTAAAAAGCACCATGGCACATGACCTCGACTGTTACATGTATTCTCATTGTGCTGACCATGACTCAGCTCTGTAGGAAACATCCACAGATACCTTTAGATCAACCACAGTGTTTTCAACTCTCAGGCAAAGTATTTATAGAAAAAATGCCAATGGTCTTTAGATAATGTAAATATTAATATTTGAGGTTTTTTACAGGTTTCAGTGGATATTTTGGAATAGATCATTTTCTATTAGTTTATATGGAAGCTACATACATTTGTCTGAGAACTCTGAGGACCCAATGAACAATGCCTATTATTGTATGAAAATATGCTAACATGCACATTAATAATTTGATTATCTACACAAACTGTGGGAAGTGTCCCTAATGTGCAGGTTAACATAGTGACTAATGAATTCAACACATTTCACTGCCTTAAAATGGAACTAAGGGCATCACATTGCTTTACAATGCAATAATAACTAATACGTTTCGACTGTATATAATTAACTATGCGCACATGCTGCTTAAATTTCAAATTGTTTTGTTATCAGCTGTTTTACCTGTTCACTTCTTCTGTGGTTACTGATTGAAATATGCTGGGCTGTTTGCTGCACATGCTCCTGAGCTGCTCTCATGATGAATTCCTGCAGGAGCTGATGCAGAAAAGATGAATCAGTAAGAATGTAAAGCACTCACCGGTCTTAACTCAATGTGCCTATGACATTTGAGAACAGTGAGACCTAGTCAGATGTATGATTGTGTCCTCATGGCAACGACACTCAAAGGCCTACTGTTTGCTGTCTTTCCTAGAACCATCAGTCTCACAGCACATTTCTGCATTTCAATGAAAATGTGTATTTTGTAAATGTTTCATGTAAATAAATGAACCTATTTTTATCCAAACTTATATTGACTCTGTGTATTTATAAGTTCCAAAAAGTATGAATGCAATGAAGAGTGCCAAATGCCAAATATTTAGGTGTTTTAATTATTTTTATCTCATCTTAAGCCTTTGATTCTGAGATATATAAAATATAAGTATATAACAAATCTTACATACAGGATATTTGTTGTTTTGGTGATGATGTCAGACCTAGCAAAAAAGCAGTTGCCTGATATTGTAATTACAGACTATTGCATATTTCTATAGTTTTTAATTTTTAAGCTTTTGCATCCACCTTATCATATCTTATCTTAAAATGCTTCCCATTTAATCAAATTTACACAACAGGAGAGATACAGGTTGGACTAATAGCATTAATGATATCTCAGTTACTAGTAACACCTGTGTTAGTAAGTCAACAAGGCTGCAAGGTTGATCTGGTTTAAGTTTTGAACTCACAAACAGTATAAACCCCTGGTAACCTGCAACATGCTAGCAAACAACACACATTAAACACACACTGGACTGTAACGGTAATTATTTTGGTCATACATGTCCACTGCTGTCTGTCCATTTGTCTCTGTTTTAGTCTCTCTAGGAAAAGATATTTAGTCTCCCATAGACTGTATACAAATGGACGAAGTAATTGCTACGTCACCCGTTGGTTTGTAGACTCCCGCTTTGAAGCCAACACATTTCGAACGTCGCCATGTTGACTGTGGAGCCAGAAGAAATTGACCATATTTGGATAAGGACTGAAGAGGCGGGTCTAACCTTTGAACCCGAGGACACTGCCCAATGTGTATGAGAGTCGACTCCAGCGCTGCTCTCATTGGAGAGCAAGCTTGTCAATCCTGCTAACCACGCCCCTAAATATTCATTGTGAACTTTTTTCAGATGGACCATCAGATCACTGATAACAAGAATTCACTTTAGCTAATGACATCAAAATGACTCGTGGAAAGATATTATCGACATGAGTATTTAATGATTGAAAATGACATTTTTTTTTTTAAATGGATCCAGCCTCCAGCGGCCATACTGCACTTTTTTGCACTTCCGCATTGCAAACAAAGATGGCGACCGTCGATGGTGAATTACGGTACTGGAAAACAAGAGAAGTCATCAGGTGTTAACGAGGTCCTCAAAAACAACAAGGTACATATCTTGAGCTCTTTTACTTGCCCCTAACTGTTTTTATATTTTATAAACCATTATTTTTCCTCTTTGTTTTGTTTCATAACTACCTTGTGAAGCACTTTATAACATAGATTTTCAAAAAGCGCTGGATAAGTACATGTGTTATTATTTTATTTTATTTTATTGTTACTTTTATTAAATTTAAAAGAAGTTGTGAAGATGAAAACTCATAAAACTTAAAGTCGAGATTAAATTTCATTATCATTTAAGCCTTAAATGGCTTGTGTATCTCAGGGGATACAGTCACGTGACATGCAGCTGCATATATTTGCCATATGTATCAAAATCCGATATGGCTGCCTACAAAGACACTGGACATGCGGTGTTGGTATTGATTATGGTTTGTGCAGTATTTTAGGGACTATTTTGTACCTTTTTGATAATCACTCATCCTGTTGTATATATTTTTGATAGATAGATAGATAGATAGATAGATAGATAGATAGATAGATAAAGGTACATTATTGATCCCAAGTTGGGAAATTATTTAATCACAGCAACGGGTTAAGGTAAGATAATGTCACCAAATAAGATATTCATTTGAAGATTAGAGGAGTGCAAAATGTGAAGTGTGGGAGAATCTCAGCTTTATTTATTTGCACACACCTTCATGTCTGTTTGGTGTATAATAGCTCTCCCTCCTCCCTGTCCACAGAAACTGGGTGTTCTCACCTTCAGTAATCCCACCCACACTTGGAGGAGTAACAAGAGGACTTCTGCTTACCTGTCAGTCGTACTCGGTGCTAAATTCATGTGAAATAGTCTTGAATTGAGCGTTTGTTAGTCGGACTGGTGTCCAGACAGGTGGGGGTATTATTATTATTTTTAAGCTGTGTGTAACCTTTGTTCAAACATGGACACCGAGGGAAGGAAAGTGATTGTCTGTGACAATGGGACAGGGGTAAGTCAAATACTCCACAGTTGTTTGATAACCTGTTGACAGCATTGGTTATTGCCTTCTTTCTTTTCCATTAGTTTTAGCACAGAGTATTGTCTTCTAGGTATCACACTGTTTATGTAAACCACATATCGTTTTTAAGATATTATAATGCAAACCAGTACAAGGCGTGCTACATGTCTGATTGATTTTATTTCAAACAAACTGATCTTAAAATGACATATTTCCATCTGGATCATTTAGTTAAAAACATGTGAAGAAGTCCAGGGTGTGAAACTGTGTGCATACTGCAGGCTGACTCCACATCTGTCTGGACTTGTACCTCCTGCCTTTAGTGCTCCCTCACAGCCATAAATGGATGTGATGCTTTGAACCGACCACACATTGGATAAAAAGCAGGAAGAGAGGTGTCAAGGTGCTAAAAAAAAAAACTCAGGAGTGGCTCCTTAATACTCTACTGCGGCTTTTTAATGTTGATTTCTGAGGTGGTAAATTTAGCTGCAGTCAGAAACTGGCCTATTTTTTTGCCTCTGTGAGGAATGCATTGCATCCCTCCAGGCTAAGGAATGTGTCTGTGGCCACAAAGACAAGTTAGGACAGTACAGTTAGAGGTGCAGTCATGACAGGCAGAGAAGCACAGTCTGTGGTGAATTGCATGACATTTAAAAGCTGTGCAATGTTGGAGTTATTTCATTGTGCTCGCCAGATGACCTATTGTACATACATTTTATACTGGAATTGCAGTTGCATCGTCTGATAAATAAGAAACAATCTGGTAAATGCATCATAGTAATACACTCTAGGTCAGTATCCTGGTTGCAGATTAAGCCCAGCATCAGATTAAATTTATGAATGGAGCGTAACTGCAAAAGGCTTAGAACAGGAGTACAATTAATAATCAGCTGCTTTCAGGGTCTGTTCAGGTCGTAGTTGCAGCCACTGTGCAGAAATTAAAACTTTATTCATGCAAACAAAAAAAACAACACATCTTTTATTTTCACACCCCTGCTCAGTTTGTCAAATGCGGCTTCGCTGGATCCAACTTCCCCGACCACATCTTCCCGGCGATGGTGGGTCGACCAATCATACGATCCACCACCAAAGTGGGCAACATCGAGATAAAGGTGAGGTGATTATCAAATGATAAAAACAGCCTGAAATAAGGGATAAAACCACTGCATTTAAAACAAGAGATAGAAAAATACCCACCAGGTCTGGACACATACTACACAACCTGTTCAGCTACTTAAACAGCTGACCGCCCTCCGCTCCCCCACCTCCTCTTGCCTCACAGCTCATTAGCATTAAAGTCTCTTAGAAGTGACACCTGCTAGATTCCTGTTAAGTTCATACGCTCATGTAACCTGAGTTTGTGCTAAGCATTCAGACCTTTTGACCTCCTAATCCCTGAAGGATTGAACAAAGACAAAGTTGTAGAGCAGGACAGTTGCACAAGAAATAAATGACACATGTAGGTCGATGCGATAAAAAAATAATGAAGATTATTTAAGAATCAACATCAAAGCTAAGACATAGACTAGGCTGAAATCCTCTTGATGTCTTCCACCAGGACTTGATGGTGGGGGACGAGGCCAGCGAGTGTAGGTCCTTGCTGGAGGTGTCCTACCCCATGGAGAACGGGATGGTGCGCAGCTGGGACGACATGCTCCACCTGTGGGACTACACCTTCGGGCCCGAGCGTTTAGACATCGATCCAAAAGAGTGCAAGGTGCCAACACACAGGCCACATGTAGTTTCTGTGCAACATTCTGCACCTTTACCGAAACCCAAGTGTCTTTCCTCTTCAAGATCCTGCTGACTGAGCCGCCCATGAACCCCACCAAGAACCGGGAGAAAATCACAGAGGTCATGTTTGAGACGTACCAGTTCCACGCCATCTACGTGGCGATTCAGGCCGTGCTCACGCTGTACGCTCAAGGTACATGACACCGCGCTCCTGCTTTTAAACTCAGTGTGCTCGATTCAGTCCTTTGCAGCCCGACCTCCAGTGTTCCCTGTCTGCAGGTTTGCTCACCGGTGTGGTCGTCGACTCGGGCGACGGCGTCACCCACATCTGTCCCGTGTACGAGGGCTTCTCTCTGCCCCACCTCACACGCAGGCTGGACATCGCAGGACGTGACATCACGCGCTACCTCATTAAGGTGAGCTCAGAAAAAAAAGGTCTAAATGTTGGACAATAGAAGTCAGATGTGACTTAATTCTTGATTGAATGACATCATCTTTTTGTCTTCTCATCAGCTCCTGCTGCTGCGTGGTTACGCCTTCAACCACACGGCTGACTTTGAGACCGTGCGTATGTTGAAGGAGAAACTCTGCTACGTGGGATACAACATCGAACAAGAGCAGCGTCTGGCCACAGAGACCACCTACCTGGTCGAGTCGTACACGGTACATTTAGGAACAGAAATACATACGATATATTCCACCAGACTAGGATCCAGAGTCCTTGTGTGCTCACTCTGGTTATGTCTCCAACACTTGGATGCATTCACACTGCAATTTCAGCTTAAAACCCTAAAAATCAATTGAACTGGTTCCTTCCTCTGATGCAGCTTCCTGACGGGCGCCAGGTGAATGTAGGTGGAGAACGATTCGGGGCTCCTGAAGCTCTTTTCCAGCCTCATCTCATCAACATCGAGGGAGCAGGAGTGGCCGAGCTGCTGTTTAACACCATCCAGGCGGCAGACATTGACCTCAGGTCTGAGTCTCTTTGAACAGCTGAACACTGTCGGCACGGTTTTTATCCAACAGAAGATGGACACTGATTTCCTCCCGTCTGTTTTTCTCGTGCAGGGCTGACTTCTACAAGCACATCGTTCTGTCAGGAGGGACCACCATGTACCCCGGCCTCCCATCCAGACTGGAGAGAGAGATCAAGCAGCTGTACCTGGAGAGAGTGCTGGATGGAAACACTGAGAAACTATCTGTGAGAACTTTCATGTCACTTATGGTCGTTCTTCACTGAGTGTCACAGGATGATAATACAATGTTTAGTAATGTAATGTTACATAATTCGCTCTCCTCACTTTTCTGTTCACCGCTGCAGAAATTTAAGATCCGGATCGAGGATCCCCCCCGACGTAAACACATGGTGTTCCTGGGCGGCGCCGTGCTCGCCAACATCATGAAAGACAAAGACTCGTTCTGGCTGAGCCGAGCAGAGTACGAGGAGAAAGGCCTGGGAGTGCTGCAGAAACTGGGAGGTGGGATTAGATAAAATAAAATAAGCTCAAACAGAACAAAATAGAAGATTTCAACAGTTTTTTCCATCTCTTCACCTCTCATAGATTTGATGAAACAGTCTCAATTTATTGATTCTTCATCGTTGCTTAAAGTTAAAACTATTTTTATCAATCGACTGAGAAATAATGGACAACTCAGATTGCTGAAAATGACTGTGTACGTTGTATTACTGAGGATCTACAACAGATTGTTAGAGACTCAAGTACAAGGATTTTATCAGTTTTCTCATTACTCTTTGAGCTTTTGGACTTTGTAACACCTCACACATTAAAAGTATCTTTTTTTTTATCAATGTGATTCTCAAAAACATCCGACATATTTATTTTTACGGCAATTATTAGTCACAAACTTAAGTCTCAGGATTTCATTCATATGGTTGTTACATTCACAAGAAGTGACAGTGGTTTATTTTAAATTAGCGCTGACCACACTGAGCAGATACATGGATACCCGAGACTGAGATTATTCACTGAATCTCCTGAAACTGTTTTTTCTGGAGACTATGAAGCAACAAAATATTTTAAAATTTGGGTGAAATCATTTGTAAACCTGATAGAGAACTTTACATATAAATAAACTGGAACTACACAGATAATGTGAAATATTACACTTGTGTAAAAGTAGATATTTTCTGTTTCTCCACAATATTGTTTCATTCATAAGGTTATTTTTAAAACAAGTGCCATTTTCCTAAGATGCTTTTAAATAAATTTGTATCATACGTGTCTAATGTGTTAATATCTGGTATGTCCAAATAAAACCTGTTAACCACACAGCTTATGTAAAATAATAACACATCAGAGGGCGATTGTGTAAAAGCAAGAACATTGGTGTTTGCTGCCATCTGGTGGTTGAATTAGTTCACGACGTCATATCTCAGCACAAACCAGATGGAACAACATAGTGAACAGATATTGCAATTTTTTTTTATTGCGATACTGAGATACCTGACAAAAATACAGTAATGTGTTTCTACACTGAAAAAGAAATAGTGAGCTCCCACAATGAACACATGCTTCACGCACACACACACACCACATTCGCAGAAACCTTCACGTTAAATGAAAAAAGCATGCAATAATGTCCAAAACACATCATAGTCCTCGGGATGAACCTCTGATTAAAAACTCCAGATATGTCGAAAATCCATACTTAGGTTTTGATATCTACCCAACAAATTGAACAATTAAAAGTTGTTTTTTTTTTCAAATACACAATATGATAATTGATAATGACACTGAGTTGAACAGTCAGTTGATAGTGATGACTTGCAGCAGGAGTCGCCATGAGCTGGTGACGTGTACATTTACATTCTACCAGTCACCGTGAGGTCCTGGTTTCATTGGTCGACGCCGTCCTCTCGGTCTCCGCCGGTAACTCGCAGTTCGAGAGAAACGGTAGAAACTCAAAAGCGGTGAATTGAAACGTGAAATGAATGCAGTTCTGAAAAGGATTAAAACTCCGACACGGAAATAAGATTTTAATACATTCGCAAGTCATTCAGTAAATCTGTTGCAGGTTGTGTGTGTCGATGTGATGTGCTGTTTTGTTTTGTTTTTTCCCTCACATGATTTAAAAACACAGAGCTGATGCTTTTCTATCACTTCCCTCCTACTCGCCCATTACTCCACCTGCCAAAACCATTAAATCCAAGCAAGAGTCTGAGCTTTTCCTCCAAAAAACAAAAAGTAAAAATAAATTCATCTGTGTGGGTGATTCTAAAAATAAACAGCTTATTTAAAGCTTCCCTCAAGCTTGAAAAAAAACCTGGTAAACACCCAAAAAAATGGCCTCACTTTGTGTTTTTTGTCACTTTGGTATTGAGGTTTGGTCTTGGCGATAACACATCTCACCTTTGTAGTCAAACTGTATCCCAGGGGGCGCAGAAAGGCCACCGTTAAAACTTCAATAGCATAGTTCCAGCCAAAGATCTGCAGACTTTTACACATAAAAGTGAAGTAATAAAACATCCAAGCGTCTTTTAGATTGTGCCCAGAACTATACCGTGAAAGGGTTACATCACCACGGTGGACAACGTGCCTCCCCGTGTGCGTACGGGAAGTGATTTTGTTTCCAGGCAACAGTAGTCTCACAGAATTTGTCTTTGGATTTGAGCCTCCTCACGTTTTAATGATGTAATCCCCCTCATGGTATAACTCTGGGTTCATGTTTTCAAATAACGACCAAAATCCATTTATTACACATTTTTCCATGTCACAAATAGCACACTCCTTTACACTAGCAGCCACACTGAGTGGTACATAGTACAACTTTTGGCAACAGTCCCTATGTTGGTCCTGCTCTGCTCTGCACGTCGGTCCATTTCGGGAAGAGTTTACCGTTTAAGGTCTGCTCCTGTAGTTTTTCACAACAAGTCCTGACCCACGACGAGACACAACACACCGCCGGAGAGAAAGAGACAGAACAAGAGAGAGAACGAGAGAGAAAGCGAGAGCGACCATCCATCTCCTCCTCCTCCTCCTTCCTCCCCCTCCTCCCTCCTTCCTCCATGCCTCCCACTCACTCCTCACACACCGACTCGCTCAGG
>OOFC01042024.1:0-32083 GCA_900323345.1 Pseudochromis fuscus | reverse complement strand
CTTGCGGTCTGCGCTGAATAAGCTGTTCTCAGCAATTATGGCAAATACAATTCAATCTGTTGGTAGATCTCTCTTTAATCTCATTTCCAGGCTCCTAATCAGTCCCATACATCCACTTGTGGCCGTTTGGTTAACCATTGTAACCCCTCTCCCGACCACAAAGAATCCCATCTTTATAAAATTCGTCATCCCGAGGAAGGATCAGAAACATTATTTATGTTGGAATAAGCCCCGGCCGCTCACTGCATGCCTCATGAGTGGTGAACTGGCTGAGGAGCCGGGCCGGGTGGTTATATACACATCAAATACACGCCCACATCTTCGCTCGCAGCCCTCTGAGCTGTCACGAACGTTTGTTATCTCACACAGCAGTCTTCCACCTCAGCGGCTGCTCCTTCTCCTTCTCCTGACACTTGTTCCCAGGAGGAGCTGCTGCACTTTGTCAGCCATACAGAAACTCAGAGGCCTCTGTGTGCGGTACGTGAGCTGTGATAACTTTTTGTTGTGGCTACCTCACATGTTAAATCCTTTGACTTTCATCACCTGCGGGGTTATTTCATTTTTACTGCTGGATCCCTGATGCCTCCATGTTTTTGATAAAGAGCTCCACTGGTTTAGCTCTGCTCTCCTGTTGCTCCCTTTGCCATAGCAACCAGCTGTTGGAAAATCAGATCAGCAACCGACAGCATCAGGGGTTGAAAAATGAAACCCCTGCTGAAAACTGCAGGTCCTCATATGACCACTTGAGGCTCCAAAACTGAGCCAATCCCATTGGCTGTTTGTAGAGGGCTGTGGGATGTGAAGGGAGGAGTGAGGAGGCGGGTCTGACCCTTGAACCTGAAGACACTGCCCAATGTGTATGAGACTACAGTTCAGGTCTGGTCATTGGAGATGCGAGTAATGTTTGATTAAAAAATTGCTTTGCGTTGGTGTGAACTCAGCTTTATATCTACCTAATAAGTTTTTTCAGATAGGCCATCAGATCATTGATGAGAAGAGCTGACTGAGCATTTCATGATTGAAAATGAGGATTTTTGAATTGAAGTCAATCAGAGCCAGAGTTTTTTTAATCCAGCATCTAGTGGCCATCAGTGGTGTCACACTTTTTGCACTTCTGCATTGGCTCTCATTGTTGAGCCCCAGTTGCATCGTCCATTTCATTATATGGTCAATCCCCACAGACCCTTGTGTTTAGAAAGTCTAACTTTACAACAGAAATAAATCTGTTTACAGCCTGTTAAAATAAACATTTGGCTAATTTCTCCATTCATAACAACTGTTTATGAGTTTTTATATATTTCAAGTGTATTAGTGTCACCACTTCTGCATAATTAACGACGTGACTGCTTTAACTACCAGGTTGGTGTCATTCCAGTATGTTGGCTGCAGTCAGATCCAACCGCTCATCCAAATGCAGTCACTTCTAACAACAAATCCAAGATGGTGACACCAAATCCCAAACTGGAGGCTTCGAACCGCGAGTCCACAAACCAATGCGTCACATCACTGTGGCTCCTTTCCATCTGTTTATATCCAGTTTATACCTCAAACAGAGATGAGATGTGGACATTAGAGGTCCGATAGCTTCTCTTCTTTCTACATAAACACCCCCAGACTTGTTTTTTTTGTTTTTTTCATTTTCAAACTTCTACACTTCATCACTTAAGGCAGTTTATTAGACTTTGTGCAGCTCCCTCTGGAACCACAAAAGGCTCCATAAAAGTTTTCTCTAATATACAGTACTGCTCCCTAAGACCTGTAAACACACTTTGATGTGTAAAATCAGTTCCTGTTCTCTATAGATGGAGGATTGGGTTTAATTTGGAGACACCAACCAGTACTTTTCTACAAGAAAACTACCTGAAGCACAAAGTTTCTTTTCCTAAGTGGGTTCTTTGGTCATTTAATCGAGTTTTAAAGTCAAATGCAGCATGTGAACACAACATAAATTAAAATAATAAAGATGTCAGAACCAGGATAACAGACAGGTCCACTGGAGGTAAAGCAGGTCAACTAATCACAGCGTTGGTGGTTCGATCAGCAGCAGCTCATGGACACATGTCCTCACAGGTCGTTAGCAGAGACACTTCACCCTGACCTGTGGACCAGTAGTTTGCTGCCACTGGTGTTCAAGTGTGGAAATGGGTGAATGAAAGACAGCCTCTGTAGCATTTTAGAATAAAAGTATGCTATTTACATGCTACTTTTACTCATTATTTTAACGCAGAATAAGCAATTAATCAATTATCCAAGGACGTGTGGTGTTGCCCCAGGGTGCAGAGACTTTTCCTCCTCCTCCTCCTCCTTCCTGCTGTTTTACCTTTTGTCTCTCATCCTTCCTTCCTGGTTAATTCCACAGGTCAGGTCAGTCAAGAGGTCCGTGCCATATTTGTCTCCCTGGTGTAATTGCTAACTATTTCTCTGTCACTAATAGGCCATTACTCAGGCAGTACCGGCCGGCCGGCATGTGAGGCTGCACTGAGGGCAGCGAACACGAGGCCAGGGGCCCCTGCTTTTTTTCATTAGTCCCTTGAGGAACCGGACTCCTCTTGGCTCCAGGCCGAGACAGGCGAGGCCCCTTTAATGTTTTTGCAGAGCTCCAAAGCACTTTGTTGCCTCAATAAAGTTCATTTATGGGATAATAAGGCTCTGGAGGACACATGGTGCTGATTTGAGCTGAATGGTTTCAGCATGGCTCACATTCCCAAAACCAGCTCTCTTGTCTCTCTGCCTGTTCTCCACCTCTTTCTTTTTATTAATTTCATCTTTTCATCTTTTTTCTTTTCTCCACTTCTCACCTTTCTCCTGCTCTTCACCTCACATCCCTCTATGCTCTTTATCCACCGTCATTTATTATTCTTCTCTCTAACACTTCGGCAGTGTAACGGTCTGATCCTGGGTTGACCTGGGATTTACACACCTGGGAATGAGTAGCAGCGAGGGGGCAGGAGGCCCTCTCATTTCCCAGGATTTATTCCAGAGCTTTGAGTGGGGGGTGGGGGGTGGATGAGAGAGTTGAGGCGATCAGAGGAATGAAAACCAGCAAGCCCCAAACCCTGGCAAAAGGATCAGCCTTTACATGCCAAGACTACACCGGAGCCAGAAGCTGCAGACTTTAGCTGTATCAAAGGTGTGGAAGTACATGCATGGGATACATGCATTCGAACAGATTCCTGTACTCAGAGGATGGGTTAAAACACACACGCACACAAAGATTAGAAACAGGCCAAACCTCCTCTCTCTCTCTCTTTTTTCATCCCTGTGGTTATTACACATGAGGCTTACGTGAGTGTTGGCCATCTTTCCCTGAAACCCAGTAAGGACATTGTACACCCCTGCATGCTAAACGGTTTCATCTGAGTTCAATGTTTTTCTTTTTCCCTCATTAGTAGTTGGTTAACCACTAATGCTTAGTGTATCTGCTCAGCTTTTCTTCCTCCCCTCATTGACTTAGCAAGAACCAGATGGGCCCAGACCGCCACATCTCCCTCTCCCTCCTGACTGTCATCCTTCCCACCACTTCTTTTACAATAATCTCTCGCTCTCAAACGGAAAATCGCCCCAGTTTTGCATGTCTGCTCGTGGCGCAACACATGAGACAGTGTATGTGGTTTAATAGGATAAGGCTTTTGGGGTTGCTTGGTGCTTGGAAACATGGCTGGGGCCACCTCTGGCTGCTTCAGTCATCTTAAAGACATCGGGTTAGGCCTGAGGGTGTTAGCTCCAGCTTGTTAGTGCGGTTGGAAAAGGCTGTGTTTGATTTCGTGATGAGGACTGGATGAAAAGCTGCGCGTCTGCAGGACTGACGCTGATTTGATGTTGGCATTTGGGAGCCGCTCTACTTTCAGATGTGGTGTCATGGGATGGCATGCTGGTTGCGTAGCCAGTTCAGCCGAAACAGACCGCTGACACGAAGGCTTGTTACATGTAAATGTCATAACGGTGACATATAACTCAGGTTTAAGACATATTGATGGAGAATGGAGCTGTGTGGATGTTCAGGCTTTGACTTCTTGACACAAAAAGCACTACTCTATTTGGAAAAAATTCTAGTGGGTTTTCAGTGCATCGCTTCAACAGCCTTTTGGCAGTGCAACCACCAGGACCAGTAATTCACCGTGAAGCCATATTTCTGTTTCTTGAATTGAACAAACAAGACATAAAAAGTTAATTATGGAGCTTGAGAGGTGCTAACAGATGTATGTATGCCAAGTTAAGCTAGGCTAATCACCTCTTTGTCCCAGCTCTGTCTTAAACACACAGACATAGGATATTTATTAACCATCTAATTTTTTGGAAGAAAGCAGATGAGCATACCGTATGGTAGTCAATCCAAAGCTGGGTCTCTAATAATGGTCTGAGCTGTCGTCAGTATGAACAAATAAAGGTCGGACCCACAGACTGTATATAAACATAGACGAAGTCACTGGGTCTCAAAAGTTAAACCAATGTCAGATGGCCACTAGAGGCTGTCTTACATTGAAAGATTATTTTCAATCATGAAATACTCATTTTTTGTGATGTCAACTCTCCTCGTAATCCAATGAGACCATCCCTGAACCTCGGTCTCATACACATTGGACAGCATCCTTAGGTGAAAGGGTCAGACCCGCCTCCTTACTCCTCTCTTTATATCCAAATATGGTCACTTCTGGCTCTAAAACATCCAACATGATGACATTCAGATATCGAACTTCTGGCTTCAAAATGTGAGTCCCCAAACCATCGGGTGACGTCAAGTTAGCTTCGTCCAATCTGTGTACATGTGGCAAGATTACAAATACAGGGCTGGGAAACACAGCCTGTCTCTTTGGGTCATTTAAACGCAGTGTGGCTGCAAATATTTCACAATAAAAGCTCAGTTAAGAAATGAATGGTGTCCGTCCACTGCTGAGATTTTATGTTGAAATAGTTTAACAACATAATGCTGTTGAGATCTGCTCCAACATTCAACTGAAGCATCAAAACGAACCTTTGTACACAGATGTGATTAATTCAACTCATCGAACAGAGGGAATGAAAAATAAAGAGACTTTCTGCAGTTTTGGTAAACTATTTGAGGATTAACAACATTTCAAAAAGTGATAAACAAATTAATATTAGAAAACAAGAACCCAGCTACCATGCTACAGGGGCTTGTAAGAATATTTTGGGAACTACACAACTACCACTCTCATGTCTGTGGGATAAATATGAAGCAAATGCTGCAGCAGGTTAACTAGCTCAATTCTGTCCAAACCATAGACTGTGTATACAAATGGACAAAGCAACACCCGTTGGTTTACGGACTCACGTTCTGAAGCCAGGAGTTCCCCATGTTGGTTGTTTGATATGAAGGGAGGAGTGAGGAGGTTAGTGTAACCCTCTAACCCGAGGACGGTACTCCATGTGGGTGAGACTCAACTTCAGCACTGGTACATTGGAGACCACACCTGTCCATCAAACTAACCACGCCCCGAAATAATCCTCTTTATGAAGACTAATATCAACCTACTGATGAAATGATTTTCAGATGCACCACCAGATGACTGAGAAGAAATATTAATCTCAGCTAATGACACCAGAATGATTTTGAAATAAAATTTCATGACTGGCAATGATGATTTTTGAATTGAAGTCAGCACCTAGTGGCCATTGGGAGGATTGCACTTATTTTGCACATCTACATTGGCTTCATTTTTTACACATGCTTGCAAAATCCACCTCCGAGCACTTGTACAGCTAATTAATTAAAGCAGTATATCTTCTCCACAGACAAACAAAAACATTGTTCTGAAAGTTATGTGTTGGATTATTTGTGCAGCTGGGTTCTTAAATAGATCATCTGTGTTTTGAAGAACGTTCAAACAATACAAACCCCCTGTTCTCAAAGTGACCCAGCAACAGTCACTGATTGTTTTCATTTCATTGTAGAGACCAGACTGAGACTAATTTAGAGCATCCAGCTCTCTGCCTAATTTGCTGCCTCTTGCCCAACATGAATTAGCGTTTAGCTCTGCTTTGTAGTGGCTTGATGATGATATAGTGGTTCAGAGGGTTCATTTCCTCAACGGAGCTGGGATTCAGTAGCGAAGGGGTCAGAAGGTCAAACACTCAAAACCTCCTTCCTCTTCGAGCCGTGGTTTCAGCGGCTGAGTTATTGTCCTGCTGGATCGTAGATATTAACTCCGTCTGACTTCAGATCAGCTTTATAGGAGGGAGCTGGTGGTTAGCAGTTATACTAGGCTATATTGTCACACCATCTAATTAGACACATAAAAGGAAACTCTTTTCTTTGGGCAGGAGTTCACAAGATGTAAACAGGCTGTAAAGCAGAGACATCTGTATTCATTTTTTTCCTTTGCTCCACATTTGGTAATCTTTAGTCTGCATGGCTCAGAATTAAAAACTCCTCAGGGGAAATTTCAGCCAAATAAAAGTTTGGATTGTCCTCAGCGAAGATAAAAATGAAGGATTTATTGATTTTTATTATTTTCATCCAAGTGCTGAGTGGAGTTATAATGTGTCAAATATGCAAATGTGTTAATAATTTTTTATACTTGGCTTTGGCGTACTTTGAAGAAGAAATTTAATTTAAACTTTAAACTGGTCCCAAAAGCTTCGTCTTATTTCGACTGAATCAGTGTTTTGATATCTCCTCCAGATTAGACTCAATCGCAGTTTATGTTTCCTCAAGATTTTAGTGTTTTTGAGAATTGGTGTGTTTTGCATGGAGCTCACCAGCAGCTGTATTGGCACACTCAACATTTTTTGAGAAATTTTCCAGTACATTTGATAAAGACTCCGTAGATCCCTCATGTGCAACAAGTTTACAGTTGTTAGGTTGTTACAAAAGAGAAAAATTATAAATAAATCCATTTAGTTTGCGTTTATAGGTGTGTAAGAAACCATTATAAGTACTTTAACTGGAAAATGCATTTAGCTGATATTACTTTATGCTGTTGTATTACTACACTACTTGCATGTAGAAAACCACAACACCTTTTCACCACTTCAAATCTTGATTAAAACTTGACTGGTATTCAATTGTTCTTCCCACTCAACTTAAACTTTGATCAATATATTTTCATATTGTGCACCAGCATTATTATTTATATATGGATTTTTGTTGTTGTTATATAAGTACTTTTTGTGTTCTTCTCTTTTTGAACTTTTTCTGTGAAGTAGAAAAAAAAAAACTACAAAAATAAATAAATGATGAAATCCTAATTGGCTGTTGTGATGTTTCCCACACTGTCAGTGCAACTTTCTTTTAATCTCCGAGCTTCTAACCTTTTGATGCTCAGGCAGAAAGAGACGTGCCTCCTCTTCTACCATCACCACCCCCTGCTGTGAGGTATCCTTATTTAATTGCTGCCCTTTTATGCTCAGTGAGGACAGGTTGAGGGCTGAAATAAAAATGTCTTTAAACTGCATAAAGTGGCTGCTTTCATCGCAGGATATTGAAGTGTTTGCATTTGTGTGATCTCAGCCCGGTCGGAAGAAGACTGCTTCTCTGTGTCTTTGAGCTTTGATGCAAATTCCCAGTGATTGGAGGTTTCCGGCCTTCTGGTTTGTAATCTAGTGGGAAGTGCTCCTGCTCACCTGATCAGGGTTATTTGACTGTGTGTGTGTGTGTGTGTGTGTGTGGTGGTAGATAGAAGAGGGACTTTCACAGTGGATTGTGTGTATGTGTGTTTAAGCATTCAGGCATCTCACAGCCCTGACTTTCATGGCCTCACTTCAGAGAGAGCTTTCCCTTGGCAAGATATCTCGCCCTTGGTGAGACCAAAGGGAAATATTTATAAATCATCCGCACAACAAATATTGAATCCGACCTGCGAGGGCAAAGCCATTCGACAGACAGCCTCGCCAGAAAATGTGCAAATACACCTCCAAGTTCGGCTGCTGACCCACCTGAGCGTCCCTGGAACCACATCTCTGACCCAGTTAGCCGACCTGTATATCGCACACACGCCGGTCTGACCTATTAATACCAACACGCTCCCTCTGGGATTGTGAACTGCTGCTTGCTTGGAAGATCAAATGTAAACATCTGGTACTTCAGTGATGAAACAACCTCCAGTATCCAGACTCAGCCGCCTTTCTTCATCACGCTGCATCTGCTTTGTGTTGGTTTTTGTTGTTGCTGTCAGACCTGTTTGATTTGATTGTCACTGTAGGTTAATGGGAGTTTCCCACTGATAATTTCTCTTCCACAGTAATCTGTTGCGTAGGTATAGCATTTTAAAATTGGAAATTTAAGCTCTTTAGGATTTGCATTTTGTCCACTTGTCTGGTCAAGAATAAGTATAGATTAAACATAAATAATAGAAGATGGAAGAGGTTTTTGTAGATTTATATAAATAATTTTCCGTTTCCTTGTATTTGGAATTTATACATGTAATTTGTACGACTGTATTTGCTGAAAAAAATCTTGAAATAGAGTTTTATTGGACTTTGTATTGTTTCTCTCCACAGGAAGTTCATATGGTGTTTTTGTTTTTCAGTTGCTTGTTATCTATGGTGATACATGGTCATGAAAGAACCTGATAAGTACTTTTTGTATATGAACTTTAACTTATTTGAATGGTAATTTTATGCATTCAGTCACACAATATTAAAACCCTGGAGTAAATCCTTTTTGATTACACATATGAACACACTATGTAGGTCAACAGAGAGACGGTAACACAAAAAGGATGAACAGCCCACATGGTGTGAAACATGGTGCACTGTACATGTTTCACGGCACAGTAACTGCAGTATTTATATATCTAACATAATATAAGAAACTCCCTCTGCTACATGAACTGTCAGCACAACAGTAAAGCCAGGATTCATAAATGTGTCCTGGGATCATGTGAGGTGCTAAACAACATGTCTTTGAAATGTTTTAGGCTCTTCTTTTATTTGAACTCCTACAATAAATCCAGAGTGCTGAGGGATGCAAAATGTGTCTGGTGAAGAAAATGATACTTCAAGTATGTCCATTTGATTTTACAGAGCTCTCACAAAGCCAAAAGAATATAGATAGTTACATGTGACATTGTTAAAAGGTGTGAAAAACAGTATCTAAGGGAAGAATTCAGGACCAGATGTTAAACTCAAACATGATGGACTCATTATTTTAAAGAAATAACTTTATGTGCAAAATCTACTTTATATAATCTGTCTTCAGTTTTATTCAGTGAGGAGGACAGGATTGATTTGTTGCAACATTATTTGTCATTTTACTTCCTATGTGGTTGTAAAGTTACATTTTAGGTGAGTTCATGTACAGATAAAAGTGCTCTGCTGTGTTGCAGCTGCAGCATCAGTCCTAACCAGCAGAGGGCAGCAGATCACCATCAGTTCAGTCCTGATGTCAGGGATGCAGGATCTCTTTGTCATGAAATGAGTGACTCTGTGATCAGTGCCACTCCCCTCAAAGAAGGTTGTATTTTGATATGTGTGTTTAAAGGTCAGTCATCCATCATCTATCTGTACTCCACAAAACACTTTTATTCTTTTCTTTATGTTTTGTTTTTCTAGTATTTTGCTTCTTGGGTAAATGCTGTTTCAAAAGCTGTAACACTGATGTTGTCATTTCAAAAAACCTTACTGATAATGATTTTTTTGTGAGTAATTTTTTGTTTTATTCACTCAAGTCAAAGATCAGTGTGTGAAGATGATAGTCAGATACATGACGGCTGCAAATAATGAGGCTCCCTGAAAGACAGATTCACTAAAAATAGGATTTCTGGATACAGTAAGGAGAGGAAAGTGTCTGTGGGAAGGAGAAAAAGGCAGTAGCTGCAGAGAGAAAATGAAACTAGAGTTCTTGTTTCCAGCGTCTTGTTATTGCAGGCTGCTCTGGCTGTCTGAGGACCTGACTGAACCCTGACCTCTCTGCCTGCAGCATGAGGAAGTGGTTAGACAGACTCACAACAAGACGCGGTGCAGCTGAGTACTGAGAAACCGTGGCTGTTCCCTTTTGAGTTTGTCTTTGTTTTTGGCACGGCACCTCAGGCCACCACCGCAGTTCCTGTGCCTCGCAAACTCTCTCAGGCTGTCTATCGACGATCAGGCCGCATGTTTGTGTGTCGGGCTAAACCGCATCTCGTCTTTCTCAAAGAGCGCGTGACCTCATTCTCCATCTGAACGCCGCGCTCTCATGAGAAAAACAGCCCCTCAATCCCATTAATTCGACCACTCTCTCCGCTGACCATGTGGGTGAAGTGCGGATGCATAAACCAGGCTGCTGCTCCATTGCACTCGGGCAGCCTCATGCTCATAAACACAGTCAGGGCTCAGTGAAAGCACACTCATCGTTGAACTCCCGCCCTTCCAATCCCTTCATGTTGTTGTACCAAACACTCCCTCTTTGCTCCGTATGTGTGTGTCTGTGTGTGTGTGTGGGTTCGCGCACACACACACTCAGCAGTCTGGAGGGGACATGCCAGATGTCAGTGCTCCGTCTTGGAGCAATTAAACCGGTTGTTATGATGAAACGAATTTACTTGCCATTTGTTTCTCCTGCTTAAATCTAATTGAGTGATTGAGATCTTAATTAGATTAGCTCCTTTTTTCACCTCCATTGTTCCTCAGTCTCTTTAATCCCCCATTTGTATTTTAATCTTAACTGTTGAAGTTATACCTCTGTGTTTAAAGTCTTCTGTGTTGAGCTGGAGAGCAGCTAATTGCTGCAATACAGTTTGTGAGCTTTAATGCCTTTTGCTGTATTTTTTAATGTCTGTGTTTTAGTACTTTAGTAATTCTGGACCCTGTAAACCATCTGCACATTCCACCTTTTAAAGCAACTGTAACCAGTACTTTAAAAAAAAAGATCACATGACTGTTTAAATGTGGAAGTCACTTGTTGACAAAGCCGCAGAGAGTTATCACCAGACTCTGACTTCCTCTTCAGCACCTTGGAGCATCTCTGCAGCTTTTGCCTCTTTGTTTTGGTTTTTCTGAGTCACAGCTGCACTATTTTAGTTCTCTTTCACCACTCTCAACCTTTTGTCTGATAAATTTATTAGGCCACACTTAAAGGGTAAATCCTGTTTATTTCAACCTGGTGTGATTCCCTTTTAGTACATGATTACACTCAGCCTTTGTTGTAGATATTCAGGGAAACTGAAGAGATGCAAAAACTGTAATATATTGGTGTAAGGTTGCTGCAGCTTTGCAAAAATAATCCTGGTACATTGAACCTCATATCTACATTTTTTCTACAAGTTGTTCTTAAGAAGGTTCTTCAGAAAAAGTCTACATTACAGTCATGAAGCGCTCTTAAAGGGTTATTGAATAGAGAAAATAATCTGACAGTCCAGAAATCTCTGTGTCCACCAGAAAACTAAATATCGTGTGATAGTCAAAAACATCTGGCAGCACCTGCCACCTGCATGAAAGCTCCTACTGATAATCTTTTTGAGCCAAAGGTCAAAGGTGATCACTGTTGGACAAACTAGTGGTCTGCATATGCTCTGCCACTTCATTACAGAAATGCCTCTTCCACATAATGAGTAATACTTTTCTCACAAAACAAAGTTCGTGTTTGCTTGAGAGCAAAGTGTCACATTTAGAAACCAGCAAAGTGGTGGAGACCAAAACAGTGAGACTAGATTTTTGACAGGTGGATAGAAACCAATCTTTAATGATTATGAATAAATCTCTATATCTTCATCTCTGTCACACTGTCAAAACAAGACACAGCTGCCAACAAGTTCATCTTGTCTGCTTAAACAGGATGATTAGTGATGAGCTGTAGCTTGTTTACACTGATTTTAAATAGCAAAAAGTTGTGATTGCAGGTGAGTTACATATAGTTTGTTTTACATAGAGCCGAGTTACAAGTTATTGACTGCGAAACTTGCAGTAATGAAATATTCTTTAAAGTAGCACATAATTATTTTATAATTAGACAAGACTAGAATGTGTCTGTCTCTATCTGTGACACTGATGTGCTATATTGTGGGTAAAATTAAAGACTGTGCCTATTACCCAGATGAATTTGCTCTCTAGAAATTGATGTCAGCTTCTGTTCTATATGTTAATTATCATTAAAAGTTAACTCATGCAAGAGTTGAGTATGATAGTTTATTCTAGGTATTGGAAATAGTAGTTTCACCACAAGTGTAACATCATGGTGATAGGCCCCGGTGCAAACACAACCCTAAAAAACAGCCAGCTGACTTACTGTTATAGTGTTGCAGAAATCCCGCTACTAGGAGAAGTTGTTTCATACAATAAAATGTAAAATGAATTTTTAACTCACCACTGCTTCATAATTGCTGCCAATGAACAGCCTCCTTTGGTCATTAAACTCAGTAAAGTCTCTGGCTATCTGCATATCTCTCTATTTTGGAAAATATGGGCACTGGGCGAGTGACTAGCATAAACCAATTTACTGTAATTCCTCAGCCATTTGCGCTAGCGACGTGATCCCAGCTGATTCTGAAAGTGAAGTGTTTCGTATTTATTACATACATTACGGTAGTAATGCAGGGGAATGGAGTCATGCCGTGCAACGTTTCGTACATATTACCTACATTATGGTAGTGTACGGAAGCTCGGCTGGTCGGCTTTCAGAATCAGCTGGAATCAAGTGGACGAGGAATTACGGTGATTAGACGCTTTCTGATAGGTATGTGGGTGGGACACAGGCCTACTTGATTTGTTTACCTCTTGTTTTTTCCAAGGTTAATCTTTTACTTTCCTTATTTTTTACTTTTTTGTTCTATTTTTGACCCTACTGGTTCTGCAGACCATGGCCTGTGGCAATTCTGGACAGCTGCTTTTTTTGTATCCTTCCTTTGTGGACCCCTGACGGTGTCTGGAGCCCGGTGCAGTTGCACTGGTTGCACTGTCGATATTTACGACACTAAGTTTCACCACCTCTGAAAAGGCAGTGAGTGGACAAGGGAGAGAACAAACATCAGTCCAACTTTGACCCTTTCCCTGCACAAGAGTCATTGACCAAGAGTCACTGGATCAGAGGTGAGGTGAGGTACTCAAACACTCGTACACAGACTGGATACATTTCTGATCAACTGTTACTTATATTAAGTTTCTTCTTATCAGTGATCTGGCGATACATCTGGAAAGCAATCATAGGTACATACTAGGCCTGAAAAAGAGGAAGATTTAGGGGCGTGGTTAGTTTAATCAACAGGTCTGGTCTCCAATGAGACTAGACCTGAACTCCCATACACATTGAACAGTGTCTTCAAGTTCAAGAGTTGGACCAGCCTACTTACCCCTCCCTTCATATCCAAATATGGTCACTTCTGGCTCCAAACAATCAACATGGTGATGAAATGCCAAACTCCTCGCTTCTAAATAAAACTCCTCAAACCAACGGGTGGCCTCATGCTGGCTTCATCCAGTCTATACACAGTCTATGATAATATTACATATTTACAGTGTTTAGTGTCACACCCTAATCATTGCTTTGGGTGTCAGGTGATGGATGATTCACCAACACAGCATTGCACCATCCTTGGCAATGGAGGGAATCCTGTAAAATCCTGAAAACTTTCCACAATGCCTCAACTTCCTGTCCCAAAACATCTGCTCAAATGGTTGTGAAAAATACTCAGCACAACACCTTCCATCTGCATGTCGACCAGCATGGAAGTAAACACTGTGACATGATGCCGCCCTTGAGGATGGCCACGAGGAAGGCTTTCCAGCACAACATTTCAGAAATTGTGTTAATGATGCCCAGTGTTTCTCTCTCTCTCTCTCCACAGCAGATTATTAGATGCTTAAAACTGTGTGTGCTCTAACAAATTAGTTTTCCTTCTCCTTTAGTTTGTAAACAGCTCTCTGCTGCAGAGCCGTGGAGAGACCAGCCAAGTTGTTTTGCATTCTTGTTCATAGCCAGGCAGCAGTTGGGTAAAAGCTATAAATTATTTATCCACTGGTTGTTAGCAGAGATACTGTGGATGCTAATAAACTCCTGCGATGTTTGATCTCCTCTGTACTTTGTTCTGAAAATAGTTGATTGTGACTGAGCTGTATTTCAAATGAGCTCCTTCATTTGCTGTCTGTTTATTAATGTAAGAGGCAACTGGTGTGTGTTTGGTTTGTTGGAATGGAAAGGTAATGAAACCTGCAGATAACAGCAATGAATGAGAAAAGCTTTGTGACATTTTATAGTAGATATATGGGTCTGATAATGTGTGTGCCTTTCTGAACGAGTCATTATAAAGTAATTATAAAAACAACAACAGAGGAGGGAGGCAGGCAGGTGCTATTTAAGTCTCATATATTGCCACATATTCAGTATGTGTTAATGATTTTGAATGCTTTTAAAGGGTTGATATTTCACTGTATTCCTTCATTGACAACTATGTGCATTGGATCTTCCTATTTACTACTTTTCTCAGGAGGATGGGATAAAATGTTTATTGTTGCAGTAACAAATATTAGAGACAACGAGTTTGACCTCATGTTCACACATTTATCAGTAGAAGCTATGTCATACGTGTAGTCTTCTTTCAAACCCTGTGATGTCCTGTAGTGGTCCAGGACAGGTGAGGAGCTTGGACAGATGAGCGACCACAGGGTCCATGGACCAGAAGGCCCGCCAGGATGTAGGAGGATGCAGTGGTTCTTCTAGAATGAGTGGGGCTGGACTGTAGCTCGGGGGTAGTTCAGGAGCCCTTTCCTCCACTTTTTGTTGCGCGCTGGTTTGTGACACATAACACAATCCACATAATGGCTGGCATTGAGCTCTATGTTTAATTTTTGGTGGAAGTTTGAATTGTCACTCCCCGATCTCCGCTGTGCTGAGCGCGGCGTTTGCTTGTGGTAAGTGACGAGGTCAGGGTCTAGACGTCCTGCATCGACCCTACGTATTCTGTATTCACATAATAATCTTTTCCACATGAGCTGGCTGACTAAAATGTACTGTATGTATTTCTCTGAGATGTTTTTCTAAGTCTGCGATAACATTATACCACTCCCTCCTTGAAATTATTTCCTTCTGTGCTTGTCAGCGCCGTCACTCAAAACCTGAGGAATACTGCCACAGGAGCTTGTAATGGACAATCAAACCTTTCACACTCTGTGAACTTTGATGTTAGCATTACAAGGTTAATGTCACAGTGGGCCAGGATTCAAAAATAGCAGCTCGCTGCAGGCTGTGGATGGACTCGTCAGTGGAAACCACATGCTTAGTGAAGCAGGTCTTCATAATTGCCCACTGACACACAGCCTGTTGGTGAACTCTGAGCTGCTTACCACAAGACTGTAAATGTGAAATGGGGGAGAAAAAAAGAAGTAAATGAATATAATTTAGCTCAGTCACTTCACATTAGATCACATATTCAGGAAAAAAAACAGTGTTATATATTTGAGGGAAAGCTAAGTATTATCAGCATCTGGTTGATTGTTATTGTAATCATGTCAACACATTAACACCCCTCCTCTCGCACACTTGGGCTCCCACCTGCATCCTCCACCCTCCTCTCAAAATCCAACAAACACTCATTTTCAGCACCGTCAGATTGGCTTAATACTTCCACCAACTCCAGGGGGAAATTACTCACAAGTTGTTTTTTTTTCTACTTCAGCTGGGTATTGGCAGACCTCCACGAACAGTGTTTTCCCCTTAAAGATGCATTACTTATGAATCAGAGTGAAAAAAAAGGGCGGGGGGAATTATAGTTATTAGAAAGACTCAAAGTTATTAGAAAAACTAAAAGTGAAACATTACTGCTGTGAAGGGGTGCACAGAGACTCATAAAACTATTCAGCTTTTTCAACAGCAGAACTTGGACAGTAGCACAAACTGTGCCACCTCCACTCTGCGGCTTTATGTTAACACCTCTGCAAACACATGACAAAACATAGTAAAAAAGTCAGTGTAGGCTCTGTCTTGTGTCAGAGTTTCATGAGGTGTGGCAAGGTTTCTGCTTCCCGTGCTGAAAATTATCCAAAGCGTCTGAGGCCCCTGAGAACATTATTACAGATAAAGGGCAACAGGAAAGAAGTAGGAGTTCCTGAAAATAATGGCTAAGAAAATACCCCTGAATTATATTTATGAAATTATGTGATCGACCTCGACTTTTTCACTTATTTTTTCTTCCATTTCTAAATCATGGCTACCGCATTAATTATAATCTAAGTAAAAAATGTGTCTCCACAGGTATGATTAAGTACTGGTTGGCAATGGGATAACACACACCATTGAATTATGTATATGTTATAAATTAGCTGAATACCACGGGCGTAGGTAACTTCTGGATGGACGTGACCACTGTGGAAAAAAATGTGTGATTTTTATATATGTTTTGATTGATGTGGTAAAGAAGTATTCTTTGCCAGGTATTTATTTTTTACCTGGTAAGCCAAAAATGTCTGAATATTTATTCCTTAAAATAATTTTTGTTGTTGTTTTTAATCCTTTAAGATTACATCACTGGACCTATTGTTAACTTGTGAGCCAAAAAAAATGTTTTTATTTTAAAATCAAAGTTCAAACATATTTACTCATTTTTTTAAATTAAAAAAATCCCATGACTTTCATCATCTTCCCCAGATCAGTTTCAAGCAGTAATATTGGTCCATCCACCTGTCAATCAATTGCTGTTAGTGATACAGTTCAGATTACCACCAGAAAACACTGACAGAGAGTAGCAGCAGCTGTAATAGTAATCAGTAGTTTGTTGAAACAGTATCGTTAGTTAGAATATAGTAGTAACTAGTAGTAAGTTGACATAGAGATTGTTTAGATGACACTGAGATGGATTAGCTGTCATGGAGGTGGTTGTAATTTGTGACCATATTTGGATATGAAGCGAGGAGTGAGAAGGCGGGTCTATTCCTTGAACCTGAGGACATTGCCCGGGTGTGAGACTCGAGTTCAGCACTAGTCTCGTTGGAGAACAGACCTGTCAATCAAACAATCCACGCCCCTAAATCATCCTCCGTTTGAAGCTTAATATGTCTTTAATGATGATCTTCAGATGGACCAGATCACTGAGAAGATGAGCTGAGAAACAGCTGATTAAAATCACTTGTGGAAAAAATGTATTGATTTAGTTGAAAATGTCGATTTTTGTATTGCACGGGAGTATTGCACTTTTTTTTGCACTTCTGCATTGGCTTCACTTTTGAGACTTTTGCTCAGTCCATTTCTATGTACAGAGCTTTATAACACTTGTTCCAGACGAGTCACTGTCACTGTTTCAATCACAGAACATACTGCACTGAGGGAGTCTCATCACTACCTGAACAGGAAGTATGGAGGGCTTGGAAATGAAAGCGTGTACCTTTAATTTATGGTGTTAATTCAGTCTCTGTGATCCACCAGTGTAATGTTCCCCACAGCTGTCACTTAGGATGTCATACACACCTCTTGTCTTCAGTGTGCTCCAGTAGAGATCTTGTGAAGTAAAATCTTGACTAGATGTTTCACAGTCCACCTTAGTAATAGAGCTGATGCTGAGATACTTCTGGTGGTCCTCACTGAGTCACTGTGTTGGTCTTTGTACATTTTGGCTTCTGACCTTATTACTCATGCCTGTGATTAAGCTATATTGCCTATTTCTGGACATGTATACTATATAAAACAGTATACTATACAAAAACATCTCTCATGTGTCTACAGCTGTTTATAACATGCAGCATTTACTGTAGTATTTAACCTCTCTCGCTCTCGCTCTGTGTGTTTGGTAATAGAGTGAGTTTTCATCCTACAGAAAGCCTGGGGAAGTCCCCGACTGAACTTGACCTGATGCCTGTTATGACATATAAATGAATTACAGTGAAAACTATTTCTGGCAAAAATAACTGGAAAAACAGCATAAAATATTAGACTTCGAAGAGTCGGTTTCCCTCAACACATCCTCTCAATTATGAGGGAAAGTACTGCAGCCATCTTGAAGTAATTTATTACCGCTAAACAGATTGCAGAGGGTAGTAGTGTAGGGTATTTTCTTATCATCTTATTGGAGGCCTTTGTCTCTAGAGGGTAATAGTGTATATTTAGGGATGTAAGCATGATGTTTGCCTTCTACATTACCCATTCATGGAATAATTTATATTTCAATATTTCATTATGGCTCCATGGGAAACTTTTACGATAAAACACGATTTCAAAGTGCATCACGCAGGTTGGATAACATTTAAAGTCAGATGTCAGGAATTCCCAGCGTGCTAAAAGTAATTGCGCTGTTTATTCAGTATATTCCTGTGGTCTTATTTCTCAAGAAGAAGACATATGAACATCACAGCAGCTGATTACTGCAGGGTTAGCTCTTTCATCACCGCTAACGTTACAGCAACATTAAGCATTGGCAACAGCATGTGCAACTTATCATTTCACCATCCAACTATTTATCACGTTTTATACTTTGAGGTCATGCACTGATGAGAAGCTTCAGTATAAAAGACTAGAAGCACATTAAAGGTTATTTACTGTTTAAAATCCTTTTTCTTTTTAGAAAGTCTCTATAAATGGATGCTTTGGCACTTTGCCAAATAGGAAGTTAGATTTCCACAGCCTGAAGTGTTTTTAATTTTTTATTTTTATCTGCATGTCAACTCTTTGTTTGATTAAAATACTTAAGTTTGATTAAAATCAGGAAGCCTGAGCCACGGGTGTCTGAGCCGCAGGCAGCCTGGAGAGGTTGGTTCATGCTCATGTTATGGATTTGTATAAACTCTGATATGTTACTCCTTCTTTACCGCAGGGAGGCCATTTTGTTTATGGCCCGGGCCGAGCAGACCACCACGTCTGTATTCGCAAGCTCTTTTCACCATGAGATTTGTAACAGCCCAGAGCTGCTCCAGTGAAGTTTCTGTTGTGTGTTGAGCCCCAGACAGGAAACGGCACTCTGGGGAACCACAGGCATCCATAAATATTCAAGCCCAGAGAAGTTTATAGAGTTTGTCGTTAAGGATTTATGGTGGGCTGCAGAAGTGGTCATGGAGAGGGAGGGCTTACGAACCTTTTCTCAGACCCGACTTGAAGGAGTGGTTCGCTCCACGCTCCTCAGAGGGCAGGTGCTCGTGTTGAGAAACGGAAATAAGTACTGAGATTTACTGATGCAAACATCACTCCCGACCAATGTGAAAGTAATTAAGTTTTGTGTCGTTTGGAGGGTTTAATATTCCTGTCGAGTTGTCGCGTCATGGTGTTGGCATTGCTTTCTCTCTTGTGAGGAAAACAATTTTGTGGCTCGCCATCTGTTTAGTGGTTTAAGGGGTTTGGAGGAAAACCCCAGGACAATGGGCTGTCATGTCTATCCAGTCAACATTATACTGATGCATTTGGGCATCATAATTTAACATGTGCTCACAACTGTGCAACACCAAAAAACATTAAATTGACTCCAGAATGTAAGAGCTGATGCATTTTAGCTGAGGACACTGAGAGGAATACATTTTGTAAGAGAACAGGAACAATTAAGGGCATGCAGGTTAAAAAGAGGAACATGACATGACACAGTTAGTCAACTTGAATTTTCATCTCTTGCTTTTGTATGTTTTTTTTGTGCGAACACGAAACCGCTCTCAACTTTTGCGGATCTTCATGGTTTGGGTCAGCATATTTGTCTTTCACAACCTGCTTCCCTCTCGGCTGGGAGGATGCCTGTGTGCACTCACCACAACCACATGATGCTCAAACCAATACCCAACATAATGACTACTTCATCTTGCATTTCACACCTACTTTTTTCTCATCTTTCTACTTCTCCTTTCTCATTTCTCCTTTCGTCTCCGTCAACTTTGTCCCCTCACCAGGATTGTTAGGAGCCGTCGTCTCTCCCCCGCCTCTCCCCCTCTTTACTCCATAGTCCCCATGGTCTTTCTCTCATGTTGAACTTTCAGTTATTTCCAGAGGTCTCTGTGCAACCTCAGCTTCCCTATTTTTCACTTGCCTGCTGCTGTGTCATTTCAGCACATCACTAGGCCACATAACCAAGGTTGATTGCAACAGTGCCATTTCCCTTCAAAATCCATGAGTCATTGGTGTCTCCACACCACACCAAGATAATAGCAGTTTCAAAGTAAAGGTCACAATGATGCCATGCTCTCAGAAACATTTGGCCTATTTTGATAGTTTTGAAGGCTTTCAGAAACCTTTTTGTGGCAGAATACAGAGTGCTGCCTGGTGATTTTGCTGTTGCAGTGTGCTGCGTGAGTGGCGTTACCATCTCAATTAACTCTCCTGGTTGGTGAGCCTGTCGCTCTGTACAAAAAAATCCGCCTGAGGCTGTAACACAGGCTGTGTATAGAAATGGACACAGAAACTGGGATTCAAAAGTGAAGCCAATGTGCAAAAAAGTGCAATACTCCCAGTGGCCACTAGTGGCTGGCTCCAAAAAACTCTTGCTCCAAATTGACTTCAATTCAAACATGAAATACTCAGTCAATACTTTTTTCTTACTAGTCATTCTGATGTCATTAACTAAAGTAAATCCTTCTTCTCAGTGATCTGGTCCATCTGAAAATCATTTCATCACTGAGATATTAGGATGAGAGAAGAGATTTGTTTTTGATCAACAGGTCTGGGACCTGAGACTAGACCTGAACTCCAGTCCCATACACAGTGGGCAGTGTCCTCAGGTTCAAGGATCGGACCCACCTCCTCACTCCTCCCTTCATATCCAAATATGGTCACCTCTGGTTCCAAAGAACCAACATGGCGACATTCAAATACCAAATTCCTGGCTTCAAAATGTGAGTCCAGAACCAACAGGTCATGTTAGCTTTTCTACCCTATATACAGTCTATGGTCTGTAATAACTGTAAGTATGTGCAATATTTTATTTGTGAGCAATCTTTGCTAATTGTATGACTGTCCAAACCCCAAAGATACTTTGTTTATAATTACATTTAATAAAAGAAGCAGGTCAATTTGTTTGAGGAGCAAACAACAAAAAAACATTAGAGGAGAAGAGTCTAGAGTCAAGATTCAACATGTTTATTGTCACAGCAGTTGTAAACGTGTGAAATGAGGTGCTCATTTAAAAATAAATAATATGTTGAACTGAAAATAATAAACAGGCATTTGAAACAATAGACAGTAGGGTGTGTACACTAGGAATGAAAATAAAATTAACTATATTACACAGTAGTAAATGGTACAGACAGTGTATTTCATGCAGTATAGTACAGTACATTGCACAGGAGTGTAATACACGTGTGTGTGTGTGTGTGATTGTGTGCGTGTGCTGAAGGCCATGTTGTATGTTACTGATTCAGGAAGAAACATTTTAAAATTGATGCCACAGTGCAGATTAAAAAAATGCTGTGGACATGTCACTGAATTGAGGCAAATTACCAAACCTGCAATAATTCTATCAAATGTTATGGGAAAGGTAATCCATGTTCATTTAAATTTGTTTCCACTTGAATTCTAATGAAAAACAGACATCCCCCCAAACATACTGTAAACATGTATGTCTGAGACATCTGGGCCATCTGAAGAAATCATCGGGGTTTACTGTGTCTTCCCACAAGCCACACATCCCCTGCAGTGTCATGTGATCCCACCGGCAACCCAATAAAAAGCAGGAAGCTTCATTTCCTATCCTGCCAACAAATTGCTCATCCATCCTCCCCTATCTTCACAGGCACCAAGATTTAAATGAAAGAAGACACCGAAACAAGGCAGATGTTACAAGAGAGTAAACAAGGCTGCTGTGTGAGGCATCCAGTGGCCTTCTTATATATGAAGGAGGAAATGTTGATGTCTACCTCTGTGACAGATGGGGTTACAGTAAAAGCCGGGCCAAAGGCGATGGGGTGGTTTGATATACACTGTTTTTCTTCCTCTAAATGGAGACAGTGCCTCAATTGTTGATAGACCCCTTAAATTAATATTATGAATTAATTATCAATAACTTTTTCTTGAACCCTGGAGCTCCTGTATTAGGAGTAGTTGAGCCTCTCTCATGCCCTGGCCTGCAGCGTTGATCTGGCACTCATTAGTTCTGCTCTTAATGTTATGCAAGGGATGTGTGCACATGTGTGGGAGCGTGTTGGTTTGTGTTTGTGCTCATGCGTGGATGCATTCATGCATTGCATCAAGTAATCCACTTGAATTTGTGGTTGGATTGCTTTGCTAACTGCCAATTTGGTAAGAGGCAGCATCGGTCTCAAATAATCCAGTATTTATTACACAAGAGAGGGAACCAGCGCTGATTAAGGGGAACAGTAGACCCTTAATGGGTTAGCATTATGCACAGCAAAATGTCCTTTAGCAACCTGAGCTAAAGGGATTTTAGACCGCCATGTGAAAGGTCTCAAAGTTTAATATTAGTTGAGCTAATGGGAGTAACTAGAGGGCTGTTTTCTCATCTGTGTCATTAGTTGCTCTTACCATGATGTCTGTATGCAGGAGTGCTGAAAACAGGCCTTTCTGCTTGTCGACGTCTTCTTTTTTTTTTGTCTGGCAGCCCACGAGTAAAAATAAGATATTTGATGTTGTTTTGCTGTCTGTCTGTCTTCCCTGCACCCACTCCTCTATCACACTCTGCGGTGTCTCAATCATGCACATATACAAATATGCACCCACACACTCTTCGTATCTGAAACGCACGCACACACATACACGACCATAGAGGGAAAAATCAGGCAAACCGCCCTCATGAATTCTTATTAAAGTGAGATTATTGAAATGGCAGTCCTTGCTTTTCAATGTCAATCATTTCACATTATGCTGATGGCGATAAAACCATTTATTTTCCATCTGGCTCGAGGTCCAATTACTCCTGCTGTTTACTGGGCACACGGCGGCGAGATTCAGGTTCTCGGACCAATCTGGTCAACAACATGTTGTGCTGTCTATCTGGATTTAATATGAGATGTCAATTAGGACTTGCAGGAGTTTGACAGGTATCTCAGGCTGATAAGACTGCTACCTGACTGGGTATGCATTTCTCCAAAGATGCTCTTCTGTATTCCTGTGCAGATTTTAGGTCCTCCACAAATCCCCTAATTAACCCCAGGATCCCCAGAAAATGTGTGAAATATATTTTAGGGGTTTCTCAAATTAAAAAAAAGTTCATAATTTGGATATTTTGAAGTTTATTTACATTTGTTTGCACCAAAACAAATACTAATACCTCAACTTCTAGCATGAATATTGATGCTATTCTCTAAACTATACAGGAAATATCAAAAAACTCATAAGTCAGAACTCTCCTCCAAAATTCATCTCATAGTTTTCTTTATTGTTTACAACACATTAATATGTACAGTATCATCAAAATCATATAGATTAAAAAAAATCTCAGAAAACCAAACAGGATCAGTTACCATTGAATCTGGTCTTTGTGTTGCAAGATTTAAATAATTAATTCATGTTTCTCTGCTGTGTTTGATGTGTGGTAAATTTTGGAGAAGACAGAATCTGTGGCACTGCCCAGGATATTTCTCTGAGCAGGTAAACACAAGTGAACATAATCCACTGAAAACATGCAGAGAACATATGTTTCTCCATCCTTAGTCTCTACCTGGATACCTTTAAAAATGCTGGGTGGTTTACACACAAGACTGGGTAAACATGCTTAGTTAAATAACCAAGTAAGATGAGCATAAAAACAATAAAATGTTAGATTAAAAAAATTAAATGTTGGGGAAGTAAAAAACAAAATTAAAAGTGTGGAAAAGATATTTTGCTGGGCATGTAGTTAAGCCAATATGTATTAATATATTTATTTTTTTAATTCTATTTTATTATATGCATTAAGTCAAAACTGACATTTCTGACTATATGCTGATCTAATGGACACCTCTGAGGCTCATTTAAATGTGTAGAAAGAGAAAGAAAGATGTGTACACCTTCTGTCTGTGTAATACCTCTCAGTCTGTCGGCTCCTATCTGTCTGCACGTCCATCAATAAGTCAACCTTACATCTCTGTGTTAGTCGGCCTCTCTGCTCTGATATATTTATAGGGATTTCCTGAGGCTTTACTTTCTGCATGTTAGATGTTTCCTTTTGATGCTGAGTGCTGTCAGGTGCTGCCTAAGTGTTACTGGGTGACGTCTGGCTTAGCTTAATGTTACATGTGAGTTATCTGTTGTGACTGTGGACTGTCTGATGACATTTGTCAGTATTTACAGTTGTAGGTGAACAAAGACTTCTTTCCTCCTCCTGACTGTGACTCAGTGCTGACAAGGTCACGACGAGTTCATCCTCTGTTTTGTTAGGAGCATGACCAGGACCCAGCCAGACACGTATAGGCTGTGGCAGCTTGTCTTTGTTTAGGTTGGGCTCATGAAGACATTTCCCTGTGGATGTCAAAGGACAACTTCAGGTGAGGGTGGATTTTTATGCTGTCCCTCTCTGTCTTTCTCATTTCCTCCTCCAGCATACCGCTGCTTTCTTTTTGTACTGTATCTAACATTTATTAACAGCTTAGTGGATCAGACTTGAGGAGGTTTCTCTAGAGATTCAGGGAACTTCAAAATTCAAGTTGTGGACTTATTTAGCAAGTTATAAAATATGAACATTTCCAAGAAAGGTAAATTTAAGAGATATTTCTGTTTTCCTCTCCCCAACAAGTGTACACTGAAGGTAGAGACAGTGCAACAAGTTGTAAACACAACACATTTTAGACACACATGTTGTGGCTG
The DNA here is from genome assembly GCA_900323345.1 of Pseudochromis fuscus. Taxonomy (NCBI): domain Eukaryota; kingdom Metazoa; phylum Chordata; class Actinopteri; family Pseudochromidae; genus Pseudochromis; species Pseudochromis fuscus. The sequence continues at coordinate 7,518 of OOFC01042024.1, read as the reverse complement.
GAGATGATGGGAATAAAGAAGTGAGAGAGAAACAATGAAATGAGAGATGGTTAAGCACTGTGTGGAGTGGAGAGTAACAGCATGTATGTTGAATGAATCACCACAATTCTCAAAAGTTGATAGTTAATATAGTGCTACAATGTGCACATGTGATGGATGGTAATGATGGTAGCCTACGAGCAGCCCCCAGCCAATTACATGAGCATAGACTATAAATAGAATAGATGGAGCTGACGTGACCTCACCTGTTGCCAGGAGGTCGGCATTTGAACGTCACCATGTTGGTTGTTTGGAACCAGAAGTGACCATATTTGGAAATGAAGGAGGCGGGGCTTCAGCTAATAACATCAGAATGACTTGTGGGAAAAATATATTGTCTTAGTATTTCATGATTGAAAATTATGATTGTTGAATTGAAGTCAATAGTAGTTTTATAGAGCCAGCATCTAGTGGCTGTCGGTAGTATTACACCTTTTGCACTTCTTCATTTTTGAGACCTGGTTGCTTCGTCCATTTCAATATACAGTCCATGTATATGAGTTATTGCTGTGCTAGCTTAATGTGTGTGGATGCTGCAACATCAAAGGATTCGAACATTTTGATGACATGTTCTCATCATACATTTAATATGAAGTATCAGCTCTTGTTACATTACATGACAGCTCTCTGTAGGTTTCTTCATATGAGACATTTTTCGCACAGGACATGTCATTTAATCCATCGTTGATGTTGATGATGATGATAAAACCTGAAGTTTATCTACTTTTTCTTTCCAGTACAGGCCCACACCAAGCAGCCAAATCAGGCCAAATGAATTTAGCCTGATTGTTATGATCTGTGGTTTATTTGAATGTCTTTCTTTAGGTTTTTCCTTGTTTCCTCTGTGCTTCACTGTGTGTGTCTAGTTTCCATGTCTCTTTGTCTTCATGATCCAGTTTGTACGAGCTCTCCCCTTTGTTCTTTCCTGTCCAGTTTGTTTGGTGGTCCTTCCCCAGTATGTCCCACCTGTTTTCACTGTGCTCATCTGTGTCTTGTAATCAGCGTCCTCCCTGCCTCTGTCTTGTCTTTGTCAGTCCGTCTGTTTGTCACGCTGTCCCTCACTCTGTTTCTTACCTGGGCAACTCCCCGTGTCCTGTAGTCTGGGTTTCTCTGTCTGTGAAGTTCTCAGTGTTATCTGGGTTTTCCTGTCTTCGTGAAATTTTCTGTTTGTACTTTTGTTGTATTTTTGCTTCCCCTGGATTTATGATTTTGGATTATCCTGTCAGCACAGTACAGTGCCTTGAGTTCTTGTTTATTTCGCCCATTTGTCTGGTGTGTCATACTGTTAGTTCCTGGTTCTTAACACTTTTAATGGGACCTGTGCATTGAAGCTTACACAGATCTGCTAACATGCAGAAGGTGCCTCTGTAACTTACCAGATCACAACAACACTGTTCAACTCCCGTAACTAAAGTAGTATATGAACCTAATTTGAGGGCAATAAAGGCAGTTTTATTCAAGTCCTACAGAAATTTTTAACCGCTGGACTGATTTTGCAGATTGTATATTTGCCCTCAACATCCAATGGGAGTACTCCTTCTGGAAAACATGACATCCGGAAACAGCCACCACTTCAGCCGTCAACGATGAACAAAATTGTAAATATTACAACTCTTTACCGATCCTGGAAGTGGCAAAAACAGCACTGTGTCTTCTTCTGTCATGCCTTAAAGCTCTGGATGTCCACAGACAGCGATGATAAGCTTATCCTCCATTTCTGCTCCTCAATGACATCGGGGAATCTCAATGCTGGTTTCAAATTTAATCAAAGTCCAAGTGTTTTCAATGCACACAAATTTGCATCTATCCACATCTACTATCTGCATTCACTTATTATGTAATCTCACCATGAGAGGAATTGACTTTGCGTTTGACGTGATCATAGCTTTTGGCTAAATTTCTGAACAAAATCAGAAAAGAACCCTTGAAACCTAAATGACTAAATATTACTATGTCACAGATATACTATATTCTTTTGACATCTCTGGTCTGTCTGAATTTGTCACATTTTAATGAAGAAGATCTGTCACTGCCAACAGTTGTATTACATAACTGGTTTCATTTTATCAAATTAGTGATAAAAGAGAAGTTCAGCAGTATCAGCAATAATAATAATAATAATAAAAAACTGGAAATAAACTTTGTTTCTGACCACTTGTAGACGCAGGTCACTCTCCACCGCTCCCTGGCTGCACCAGGTTCCTTGCTAAGCTCATTATCCTTTTATCTCAACATTTATCTGACAAGAGAGCAGGGAGGGAGTATCCAGGCCATCTTTAAAGATTAATAAAAGGCAGTAAAAAGAGAAATAAAGCCCTAAAAAAAAAAAAAAAAGCGAACTTCAAACTAGCAATTCTGTTTAATGTCTGCATGTGATAGGGTTGACAGAATTATTAATCAGGAACTAAAGGAAATTCAGACCTTTGCTCTCAGCTGCCTCACTTAGAGTCTTTAGTTACCACCATTACATAGCAACTGAAGGTCGGGAGGTCTGCCACTAATTGGTTCTACAGGGTTTTGAATAACAATGAGCAGAGCCCAATTATAAAATCACTATGAGACACCACAGAGGAGTGAGAGAGAGAGAGAGAGAAGGAGGAAGCAGTGTGTGTGTGTGTGTGTGTGTGTATATGTGTGTGTGTGAGAGAGAGAGAGAGGGAGAGAGAGAGTGATGAGGGACCTGCTGGTCCAGTGATGGGAAAGAGGGACTACAGGGAAGAAAGACAGAAGTGAAGCTGTTTCATCACTTTTGCTTCCCTTTCCTCAGCAGCAAGCTATTAATAAAATTTATAAATCAGCGGTGGCATAAATTTTAATAGAGGGCTGTGGAAAAACAGTCAAGGTCTCTGAAGATAGCTCCACCTCATTTGAAATTCCATTTGCATAAAAGATTCACGCAACACAGGCAGATTTGAAGGGAATCTTCTTTTTTATCGTATGTTCATTTATTAGTAATAGAATCCTTTTTACATGGCGGGATCTGACACGAGCACTTTGGAATATAAATCAGTGTCTTTTTAGAACAAGTGTCTCCTCCTCTTTTTTTTTCTTTTGTCACTGCATGTGTGGTGTGCATGTGTGTGTGTGTGTGTGTGTGTGTTTTGTTGCTTGCATGCATACACGGCAATGTCTCTGCTGTGGTGGAAACATTAAGTGCATTATCAGGGGTGTGTGTGTGTGTGTGCAGGTGCTCTAATGTGTCCATGCTGTGTTGCGATGTGTGTGATGAGACGTCAGCAGACAGGTTGAGTGGCCACCTGGTGGCTCTGTTCCTCTGAGAAACAAAGGAACAACCGCTCCCAAAGTTAGCGCTTTGTCATGTGGGTGGAGACACCGTTTCAGGTGGAACAACATCCCCTCCCTCCCACTGACTTTTTACACACACCACTGGGTATGAACTGACATGCTACCAGTTTATCAGACAGGGAGCTGCTTTGGTTCATGCTGTGGGAGATTGGAGGTGATGTGGCTGCTTCAACAGCTGGGTCTGATCAGCAGTTTGAAAATGACATTATGTTCCTCATGGAAAAACATGAGAACATCCTGTTGGCCGAGAGCAGAGTAGTATCTCCAACCGCTCTCTTTGATGGGGATTTGATTGATCACTATGGAGTGAAGTGGGCACCTGATAAAAGTAGTAATGATTCTCTTGTGTTTGTCCACTGAGACTCTCAGAGTCTGTCTGGGATTACAGTCAGCCTTTAATCAACCTGGAGCAGAGGCCACGTCGTGCTGGCTCACCTCAAACTCTTTATCCGTGATTGTATTGGCAGTATTGACCCGGATTATCAAACAAAAGGTCTCTGCATACACCCAGGCCATTACTATATTTGATTTTTGCTGGACCTCCAAGCAGTAAAGTCAGATTTAATTAATGGACGGAGTTTACACTAAAGAACTCTCACCTCTTATTTTTCTCTGCTTTGACTTGAATGGTCAATATGCAGCAAATGATTTGGGATTCCCAAGTTACAGTCATGTTCAATTTTATTTGTTTATCTCCTTTGGACCTAGAGTACTCCCCTTTGAAGAGTAACATCTGTGTTAAAGCAAGAACACAAACAGAATATTGGAGATTGTTATATGATGCTCGGTTGTTGTTACGCAGTTCACTTTTCAAGATTTCAAGAAAAAATACAATACAGTTTATTTATCTTCACCATTTCACTGACTACAAGAGATTTTTTATTATATTGAGACAATAATTTTCACTCTCGGGGTCTAAAAATGATCCATAGTAGCTGTTCTGCGTCAGAGAACAATGGTTTATCTGCATTTCTTTGGTATTTTAAAGTAAATTATCCTTCAGGAGTCACAGATAAATAGTCATACACATCCACATAAAGCCATAACATCAACTTCGACATGCACCTGTTGTTCTGGTCTTCAAATTTATACAGCTGCCAATATAAAGTGGCTGCTTCCTCATTGACAACTTCCCATTTGTTTTGTCTGCTAATTAAGCAATTAATGTCTGCCATTTTGATTGTTTGCTGTTTGCCTTAGTGCCGCCATAATAGGGCCGTGTTTGTCTGTTTGCAGGCGGAAAGGATTGTGCTGAATAATGCATGGCACATCAGCGCGACAGACAGCATTGCCATTTGAATTATGAACACATCGGGGTGAAACACTAACTCGCTCTGACTAGCCTGAGGTGAAAAGAGAGAAGAAAGGCAGAAAAATAGGTCTCATCCCGAGCTTCTGCTGCTTCACCTTTATTGGATGCGATAGATGAGAAGAGCAGTGGACATCTTAGATACTTTCATGTGTCTTGTTAAAAACCTGAGGGGTGGTAGTGCAGCCTCAGGAACGTGCTGCTGTCACCACGCCTCATTTAGCACATAAACGAGTCTGATTCGCAGGTGAAGTCGACGTTGTTCTGACATTTTGCTGTAAATGTTGCAAATAATATACACAAGGCTTTTTTTACTTTTACTCTTCTGAGATGGTTTATTTATATTGGCCTGTCAGAGGATCTACGTATAACCTGCTTCAACAAAACCTTGCACTGTTACTGTTTTCCATGCCACGTTGTCTTTTCCTGTTTTATTTTATAATAGCACTTCCTGTGTCAGTCTTTGTTCTTTTCCTTCTCATGTGGTTGTTGGCCCTGCCCAAATGTATCTCACCCGTCTCCCTGTGCTCACCTGTGTCTTGCCTTGTAATCAGCACCTCCCTCACAAACACTCCCTGGCCATTTTTTAATATGTGTACTTGTCTGTACTTACATTCTCGCGTACTTGTGAAAGGTCATCAGTCGGAGACCTAGTACTGTTCCAATTCAAAGTACACATCTGCCCGAGGACGCATGCAATACCTGGATGTGTTCTCGCTCCTCCTTCATTATCGAGCCTGCATCAGACTAGACTTGTGTGGACTTGGGGAAGCCAAATAACCCATAATGCATTTTGCAACAGCGAGCGGAGATGTGACGTCAACAAGTACGCTGGCGTTCCAATCGCGCTTTAGCTTCGGTGCGTTGCCACTTTCCCGCAAGTCCATACTTCAGAGTCCGACTTGCAGGTACATTCTCACCAAGTACACGAGTACAAGTTTGCGTACTTTGAATTGAGAAACGGCCCCTGTCTCTGTCCATTTGTCTGTCCATCCATATGTGGATTGTTGTTATCTTTGGACACCAGTTTTTGGATTATTCCACCCACACTGTGCAGTGTTTTAACTTTTTTGGGGTTTTGGTCATTAAAATTTTCTAGTACATTTACACTTGTCTGCACAAGCAGAGTTAATCAGAAATTCATTCTCCACTGAATGTGCAAAACGAAATAATTTTTAGCTTGGTTTTTACTGAATAATATTTTTGTTGTAGAGAAACATGTAGTAGAGAAACATGTACAACTCTTCAATGTCAGTTATTATAAATTCAGAATATCAGATGAAACATGTTTAAAATACTATACGTTATTGTATAATTGTGTGAATAGGTCAAAAAACTAGTTTTAAAGCAGAACACAGCAAATTTCCTGCTAGTGTCATGTTACACTGTTACACCAGTTTGATTCTGAAATATTAACAACTATTAAATTGATTAATTGCCCTAATGATTTAGCATTAGCAGTTGGCAGCATGGTACTGACATGTTTCATAGCTCCAACTAATTTTATTGTCGTCTGGAGTCAGAAATGACCATATTTGGATATGAAGGGAGGAGTGAGGAGGTGGTTTGGCCCTTGAACTTCAGGATACTACCCAATATGTATGATACTGGAGTTCAGGTCTAGTCTCACTGGAGACCTGTCAATCAAACTAACCATCAGTGGTGGTGGTGAATAATACTCTAGGTGGGGCTGTGCCATGTTGAGCCAGTTTCAGGAACTATCCTAATACAATGTAATACAAACAGCAGGACACCCGTGCTCTGTGATGCCCAAGTGCCCTCTATTGACCAGCCACCACTGCTAATGACGCCCCTAAATCTTCCTCTTTTTGAAGCCTGATATCTACTTAATGATGAAATAATTTTCAGATGAACCACCAGATCTATAATAAGAAGCACTGACTGGCATCAAAATGACGTGTGAAAAAATGTATCAACTCAGAATTTCCTGATTGAAAATGATGATTTTTGAACAGAAGTCAGTTGCAGGCAGAGTTTTTTCTGAGCCAGCATCTAGTGGCCATGGAGAGTACTACATGTTTTTGTGCATTGGGCTCATTTTTGCTTCTCCCATTTCTACATACGGTCTATTGTAGCATGGTACTGACATGGTACATAAACACAAAATTAACACCCCCTCCTGCTTAAATAAAGTTCATATTTTTCTTAAAATATCTCCTCGTCTCTGACAAAAATAAACCGAGTACACAGGTGTATTTGCATTTTGACATGATAATTCAAACAGTGCCCTATGGCAGGTCATCAGAAACTTTCCCTCATACTAGTTCCTAGCTATTCTTTGATAAAGTTTAGAGGGATAATATGGTGTTTGATCTGTGGGAAACGTGTGGGCTTTGTACTGAAGAAAAAGTGAGTAAGACACTGGGGCGTGCTGTAGGGGCGAATTGGGTTAAAGCGCTTCATACAACAGTCTGTCACCTTGAAGTGAGGCAGGATGTGCAGTTCAAATCTGCTGGGAACAGATCTGTCATGAGAAAAGCCTGGGCATCTTTCCCCAGGGAGGCGGAGCGGGGGAGACGAGAGGGGCTGCGGGTGAGAGACAAGTGAGAATGGCACTGAGAGAGAACAGTAGTGAAAAGAGAGTGCTGATAAAGGAATAATGAGAAAGTGTGTGTGCCAAATCCAAAACTGCCTCTGACAACTTATTAGCACATTAAAGTAAAAAAAAAAAAAGAAGAAAGGAAGGTGTGTGTGTGTGTGTGTCTGTGTGTGTGCTTGTGTGTGTATAAGAGATGTGATAAGGTAGATTGACTTCTAATATAAACGGTAGAGGTGTCTACTGACATCCAGTATAGCGGTGCCCTTTGTGTCCCTGTCTGGTAACCTGTGTGTGTGTGTGTGTG